>DWHP01003942.1:0-12967 GCA_018247895.1 Parnassius honrathi
ACATTTACATTTTTATTTATATAGTTAATGTACCTAAGGTACAATATTATAAATAATATTTCTAGTAAGAAAATTGTTACATACAATATAAAATACACACATAATCACATCACTATTATCATCATCATCATTACGGCCCTTCACAAGTCCACTGCTGAACAATCGCCTTTCCTAAGGAATGCTACAAAACTGGGCCCTGAGTCACCTGCATCCATCAACTTCACGCATGAAGTACTACCAACTCTACGAGTACACTTAGCTTACCAGTACGGGGTTGCCACTTGAGAAACGTCTTCCCAATCAGTTTCAGTTCTATGAGCGATATTGCCAGCCCATGGCCACTTCTAAACCCATGTTT
This sequence comes from Parnassius honrathi, assembly GCA_018247895.1. Taxonomy (NCBI): domain Eukaryota; kingdom Metazoa; phylum Arthropoda; class Insecta; order Lepidoptera; family Papilionidae; genus Parnassius; species Parnassius honrathi. The sequence continues at coordinate 359 of DWHP01003942.1, forward strand.
TCACCCTATCCATTTTATTTTACCCATATCCATATTAATAAAATTATAGAATACAAAAAATATTTATGGTGGTAATATCATCTCGCAGCATTCCAAAGTATGTTATAGAGAAAGTAGAACTTTTGGGAGAAAAATTCGGATATAATTTGCCAGGGGTTAATTGATTACTCAACGTCAATTGAATGGCGTGTTTTTTTCTTCATTTTTATACGATATTATGTTTTAAAATATTAAATAACATTGGGACGGTCAGTACTTAATTATAACCCCACCTGATGTTTTACCATTTTAAGGTTTTATTGATTTTCTATTTCTGAAATGGTACCCTACACTGAAAAAATAAACAAGTGCTTTTTTCAGTGTAGGGTATCATAAAAGATGTGAATTATATTTAAGGTACTTTCCAAGCCAAATGCAAGAATATGGTAGCGAAGGATCAAGTAAGCCAGGTGAAAACCGTGGTGGGAAAGCAGACAATGGAAAGATCACACAGAACCAAGCCGAGGGCTATCAGGCGCCACCGCATCAGTACTCTTTGATGTCACAGAAGAGTTTTAGTAAGAATTATTTTCTAACCTTTATTTGAATATTTGCTTTCATATGTATTTTTATAATAATTACGACCCCATATCCCGTGGGTGTCGTAAGAAGCGATAGGTGGAAACAAACAAGGAGATGGGTAGCAGCGTCTTCTTCATAATAACAAAAAAGACTGCGTTTGCCAACCCGTCCGCTCGAGCGGGGCATCTATGGCAAACATACACTTTATAAGGCAATCTACGGATGAGATCTATGTTCAACAGTAGATTTTGATAAACTCAAATTAAAGAATGAATATAATATTTCTTCTATGAATTAAAAGTAAAGTAAGAGCCTATACAAGTCCTGAGGCTGTGGAGAGGTAAGGTTTTTGGAATAGGGAAGAGTCCGCTAAAATTTCAAAAGAGGGATAATAATCGTTCCTATATTTTACAAATGCCAATTTCACACGTCATACGAGATGTATATATAAAAGAACAAACGAACCAAAGGGTTATTATAATTATATATAACCTTTGTTAATTTTAAGTCGACATTGAAACTACTTTTACGGGTTTTATCACGTTTAATTTATTTTCCTTTTAACTCCCGATGTTTCAATTACTTTATTTTATCTTTGCTCAGGGTAGTTTTATTCAATGTATAGTGTCGCCTAAATATAAACTTCCAGCAGATAGATTTTAGCACGACATTTCATGTGAATTGAAATTCAACAAACAAACCATTCAGAAACTCATTTACAAAAAAAAAAAACATTCAAAAGCGAAAAATTAATTTTACACAAAACTATAAATGTATATTATATAGTAGTACTTATACATATAGCTTTAAAGTTATTTTAAATGACGTAATAGCAGTTATCTAAAAAATACAATGATATATTATAACACAAAATAATTATTTAAACTTCAAACTTTTAAGGTTGCCCTGGTAAAGAGCCCGAACAAAATACAGGAAATTATTTTAGAACTGCACCGGGAGCGTATGAGACTTCCTCTTCGAGCAACCAGTATCACAATCCAAGGTTAATTCGCTGCAGGAAATAACATTTAAATATAATTTCTTTAAAGTTCGTCTAATTTTCCTAAACATTTTAGGTACAACAATCCATCGGTTCCACCGACTTTTAGTTCGCCACCCAATTCTCCACTAGTAGGCTTGATATTTGACCCTGCTTCATCTAACTATAGTGGACCTGGAATAATGACAGATCGCCTTAGTTCTGATAGACGCTCACTAAGCTCCTGGTCTATTTCTAACCAAGAACCGATAGGGACGGGAGCCAAAAAGAAGATCGTAAAGAGTCAAGACAAAAAGAGTATTTACAATGCCGATATTCGCTACAGTGAAAGATACAAAGATAACAGAACTGAATCGGATCGTCTGAGAAAACAGGACAAAACTTTTAATTCTGAATCCACATCAAGTCTCGATTTTTTTTTAGAAGGCGAAAGAATGGTTTCAGAATTATGTAACATACCCGATCCAAATGCAAGTGTAAGGAACGATAGTGGTAGTTCCAAGCAAAGTATAAAGTCAATTAATCAAGAAGGTGAAAAGAACAATCGCTGTGGGTCATCTGAAGTTCTTTTGACAGCTATAGATAAGATTGTAATACATGATCAAATTCCAAATCAAATTGTCCAGTTAGCAATAGAAGCCTGTACCGATGCCGAAAATATAGCGATCGCCCACCACAACAGACCCTGTTTTAAAAATATACATTCTATTTGTGCTAAAACTAGGTCTAACGTTCAGAAACCGGACAGTGCAGTTGCAAACTTGCACTCTCAAGGCATACCGTGGGTAATTAAAAACTTTATTTTTTCCTTTGTACGGATCCTCGATGGGTGGAAAGGTGTTAAAGAATTACTTAGTGAAAAACACGACACATTTTCAAGGATTGAAAATAAATATTACAGTCCTAATATCAGGGAATGTTTCGTTCAATGGCAAGCAGTGACTAAAGAGATGTTGACACATATTTATAAAACGTTTAAATGCTTAGATCATGGATTTACAATGGAACAGAAAAGTTTCACACACAATTACTATGCCACAAATTCAGCTGCTCCAAGGCATCAAAATCAAAACAAATTCCAACCACCCAAGCAACATATCAGTACACCAAGACCTGTGAATGTTCCTCACCAACTTTATAATGCAATTCAACCCCCATGGATCCAAAATCAGAATCAGCTTGTATCTCAAACGTTTAACGAAGTTCCATGGCCGGTAGCGCGAACAGGAGTAAGTTATAAAAAAATTCCGGTTGTTCCTCCGCCAAATTCTCACAGTTTTTGTTCTCTAAGCGATCAAACAGACATGGATACTAGAACTCAATTTAAATGTGATCCTTGCAACATTCGCGAAACTAAGCCTAGACAGTCCTGGACCATTACAAATATGCCAGACTTCCGTGTTTTGGAAAGTATGTGTTACGCCGATCAAAGGGATTTATACAACACACTTAAACATAAAATGGATGCAGAACTTGGTAAAGCTCATGGTCAACATTTTTTGGGAAACATGCCCGGTGATATTATGCAACATCGTAAAGATTTGGACCTAAAAGCTAAAATGATACCATTGAGTCATGTTGAGAAAACTCTGATACCGAGCATGGCATCAACTAATGATTTAAGAGGGTGTTATGTCCAGAAAAATAATAGCTGTGGTGATACAAAGGAAGAAGCTGATTTTTTTGCGGCATGGGGTCAGATGGTTCAAAAAGAACCCAATGAACTTATAACTCATCATTCTCATAACATGCAGATTCCGTCTGATGTTGTGATACCTAATAATATCTCTGGCCCCGTGCAATTTATTGATCCTGAAAATGATGAGTTTCATGAGATGACAAAAGTTTATATGAAACCTGGAAGCTACAAGGTACCTATAAAACCTACAGATACTATTCCATCTTTCGGTGCAGGTAATCCTCAAGATGTAACGTTTGATAACTGCTTAGATGATAACAACGCAGCTTTGAAAATGAAATCACCATTTGCACCAGTAACATTGGCGCCGCAACCAAAATATAACATGGAATCATGGCCATGTTTAATAGCAAGACGTAATGATGATATTTCAAGCGATGATCAAAAAATGCTACCTCGGGCCGTTTTACCAGGCTTAGACTTAAGAACTGTGGAAGCTTTAGATGTTCTGAGTGCATTAACATCAGATCGGGCTTGGGAAGCTGCTAAACAGTCTGTGCCGAAATTTGTTGATATTTTGCAGGAGGATTCTAAGTCTGATACCGCTCGTCTATATGATGCTTTAAGACTTAGTGTTAATGAGGAATATACAAATGATTTGAAGGAACCGAAAATTAAGATTGAGCATAATGAATTCTGGTCTCCTGAATTACATGCCAACAATTTAGTATTGAAGTCTTTACCTGATTTATGGGATGCTGAAAAGCTAAACTCAATACATAGTGAATGCGCAATTCAAGCATCTCCTAAAAATGATAAAAGTAAGGTCCCAGAGCAAGAATTAAAGGTATTTGATGGAAACGAGTCTGCAGAATTGCCTGTTAACAAAAATGCAGAATCTAAAGAGAATATTCGCTGTCCTAGTTACGACCATACTGGCAATTGCATTCGTGATGAAAATCAAAAGAAGTCTAGTGGTAAATCTAAGGTAGCTGTATCGGGCATGTGGTATCACCCAAAGAAAAAGAAACCGATATCTAATTCCATTGTTAAAAAATTTGAAACGATTTTAAAAAAGTTTTCTCAAATAAATGAGGCTGCTTTTATTCAACATGACATGGACATTAAAGTGGTAAGACAAACTTTGTTTATTAGAATAGTCTTTCATAAATCCTTCATAACTTATAAAATTTGCTTTGTCTTAGGCTCCAAGATTTTACGAGGTAGTTAAGTATCCAATGTGCTTGCATGATATATCTACTAAACTAAAAAATTCTTCATACACGGACTATGATCAAGTAGTCCAGGATTTTCGACGTATCTTCAACAATGTTAGAATGTATTTAAAGGTAATACGTAATGATTTACTTTAATTACTACTACTTATACGTGGTAGAGCCATGCTGCAGTTATATTAGTAGTATAGTTGTAGGACAAATGGGTCGACTCGGCGGGAAGGACCACGCTCTCACAGAATACCAGCGCAAAATAGTACCTTAATGCTGCTGTGTTTCGTATGGTGAGTGTAGAGAAACGGAGACCCTTTTTAATGGAAACGAGGCATTCCATCTTAGTCCTCACGAGTGAGAACGCATCTGCATTTTGATTTGTAATCGAGGATAGATGTAAGATGTCTACGGGCCGCAACTACTACTTACCATCAGGTGGACTGTGCACTAGTTTGTCACCCTATCCTATAAAAAAATACTTTATTTGATTATTTAAATACAATGTAGTAGAAGTGACGTGCGTTTCTTGTAGAAAAATCCTTTTCTCCTTCGTCTTTAAGGTGTCGTAAAGATACAATACAATATGACAAACATGAGGAAACAATGAGCATCCGATTTATAGTGGTATACTCATCTCACATTATGCCAGAGTGAAAACACGTAAACTGGTGATGGAGAGCAGAGTAACTCTAGAGGATGCCAGCCACCACCAGAATTATAGCATGTTTAGTCCATTTATAAAAGTTCACTTGTACCTTGTTGTTTACCCTCTAGACAAATTACCTTCAATGTAGTGCTTTAGGTTGATGTAAAATGAAGAAAAGAATAACAACACATTAATTTTACAGACCTATCCAGATACTACAATGAAGAAAAATGTGAATAAACTTTCAGTCGACTTTGAAAAAATGCTTAGTGATGAATTTCAGATAAAAACTGAATGCAAGTCCAAGTCCCACGAATCTATGGAAGCTATTGAGCTTAGAAGAACTGAAAAAGACGATGACAGTAAAAGTCAAGAACAAAGTAAAGACAATGTGAGCAAAAAAAAGTCAGGAGATACCAAAAAGTAGATCTTAGACTCATATTTACTTGATGGAAGCTGGAACGATGATAAAATTTACAGTATGAGGTTCATAATTTATCATTATGTAATGTTCATATTTTAGAGATGTATTTTAACGATTTTATTTATGTTTTTATTCCATATCAAGAGCTTCTTAACTTTTTCGTTTAAATAATTTATCTTTATTACCTAACGCGGAAAACTTAAAAATTATACAAATATAATGGTTATTTTTTAAGATACCTATCTAGTCACTGGTTGATATTTGAAATAAATGTCAGTGAAGTTATCAGAACTTAGAATTATTAAGATTATTATTGTAATTTTTAAGTGCTTGCCTATTTTTCCTTTTATCTTATATTCTTATCTTTCAGGATTAGCTTTATAATATCGTAGATTTATTGTACGATGTTTCATATTTTTTCAATTACTCTCTTTGTTCTCTAATGAACTAGATGTCAAATGCAGGAAACAAATTTATGTTATGATCTGCAACTAACAATGATTAATTTCACTCTCTCTCTTTTGTACCTATATCCGTAACTACACGTGCGATATCGTTAGTTCGTTTTGTATCTCTATCTGTGATCTATGTTTAGGTAAAAGTTTATAATTTTAATCATTCGTGACACTTATTCCTCAACTAGTGTGTACATGTACACGTGTATATATCAAACCACATGTATAAAAATTGAACTTGAAGTTACAAGCAAACGATATTTGGTTATTTACATTTCACTTTCAAATATGAAATAACATGACTCAGGGGAAGCCTAGCGCCTGTTTAAAAAACGTATTATTTTCAGTTCAATTCAAAATGCCATTGCAATACACTTCTTCTGATTTGTTAATGCTACGAAAAAGTTTATAATTGCGTGCAACGTTATTTTTTATTTCGTTTGTTCATTTAATGTTCCACATTAGTATATATAAATATATTTTTGATTCCATTTTACCTGCCATAGACAATAAGTGAATTGCTTACGACGACGTCTACATTTAACGTAACGTTTCGGCATTTTGTTTGTCAACATATACAAATCCTTAAATTCAAAACTTTGACGATCGAGATAATTTTAAGTATTCATTAAGTTGTGATTTTATTATTTAGCTTATTTATTTAAAATTATGGCAAGGAAGTCCTAGAAAAATAAAGCGATTGTTTCATATTGCGTGTTTTATTGACTTTCGAGAGGTTCTTGTGAGACTTGAGGTACAATTTATTTAATTTAAAAACTCTTGTGGCTTACAGAAAATCCAACACAAGGTTAAATTTTACATGCAAAAATATTTAAAAAATTTGCATCAACTTACAACAAAAAAAATTAATAGTTATAAATTAAACAATTATACATTATTAGTGATATCAAATCTCTAAGCCTTTAGCAGCCCGTGTTGAGAAATTAAAATAGTAATAAACAATAAAATATTAATAATTGTACAATGTTTTAAAAAGAAAGGTCGCAATCACACAACGTCAGGCTATGAAATATTTCGTCATATTAATTTATAATGCAATGTCAATAAGAGTTAATTACAATATATGCACATAATTAAAATTACATCTTAAATAGAAAGTAATAAATAGTACATACTCGTAGTCAAGCATATTAAATCATCGAATTATTAATTGTCTTAATAATTTTAGAAAAAAAAGAGTCGGCAGAGGTGTCATACTGTCTGCAAATATGTCAAATTCATCGTGTTGAGTGAGTATGTCCCCAATTAGTATCAATGCTCGATTTGTTGGTGTATATAGGCAGCATGTTTTGTACGTGTAACTGGTCTGTCTAGGAGACCCGGCCTAAGGCGCGGAGCCACCGTTCCTCCATTATCTCTCTGCAGGTACCTGGGCACCAACAAACCAATTCTCTCCACAACCGACTGGCAGTCCCAATAAATGATAGGTACTACGGGTCACATAAAGTTTTAAATTTGCATTGACTTTCTATATTGTAAGTCTTTCATTTGATACAAAAATGTTTTTTTTACAGATAGTTGTAATATAGAAGGTATCAGATTTTTTAAATCATAAACGTAGCAGTTTTTGAACAAATTAATATTTTAATTGTAACTGGTTTAAATATACTATATGATATGGTGAGAAATTGTTTTTAGCTGTCGAAATTAAATGATTGATTAATTGTAGAAAATATTTTTTATAGATGGGGCAAACGAGCATACGGTTCATCTGATGTTAAGTGACTATCGCCGCCCATGAACAACTGCAACACCAGGGGAATTGCAGGTGCGTTGCTGGCCCTTTAGAAGGGAGTAAGCTCTTTTCTTGATGGTCCCTAGGTTGTATCGGTTCGGAAAAATCTCCGGTGGTAAACTCGAGACGGAGAGGTCGTACGCGGAAGAAAACTCCTAGTGAAACGTATAGTGGTGGACCGCCAAGCATCCAGATAGTGTGGATGGTATCGGGAGGTTTGCCGCGTAGTGCATTCATGAAATCCTGCGGCTGGGATTAATCCGAACAATTCTTTAGAGCACTCCCCGTGATAGATGCGATAAAATACGCAGAGAGATGCAACATCTCTTCGCAGCGCCAGTGAAACGCGCCGATCGGAAAGCACTCGGTCGTCGACGATTCGAGCCACTCTGCACTGGATGCCGTCAAGTGGAAGGTGCTGGCACTCGGGACCCCCAGCCCAGAGATGGGAACTGTATTCCATGTGCGACTGAACCGGCGCCTTATAAAGTTGCAGGCGGTGTGGCGGCATGAAATATTGTCCTACTCTGCTAGGCACGCCAAGCTTTTTAGAGGCCAATTTGGCCTTCTCTACCTAGTGATCACGAAACTGCACGTCTCTCGATATGTCTACGCCGAGGATTCCGATACTGGCTGAGGCAACAAGGGGAGTGCTCTGAAACTGAGGAGATATGACAAAGGGGTTCTTTTTAGCGGCTAACGCGCAAACTTGTGTCTTCTGAGGATTAAACTCGACAAGATTTAGTCGCCTCCAATCCGAGACTTTGTTTAGTAAAGACTCGAATTCAGACACAAGTTTGTCCCGGTACTCGAAGACGTTTTCCAGGGAAATATTGACAAGACCGGTGTACAGCGCATCACCAGTGTTGTCATCTGCATAGCAATGAGTGTTGCAGGTTTGCGACATATCATTGACATGCAGAAGAAACGGCGTTGGTGATAGCACGCAGCTTTGTGGAACACCACCATTAATAGACTTGCAATTGGAGCTTGCACCGTCCACAACGACCTTGATGCTCCAATCCGCAAGAAAGCTGGTGATCCAATTGCACAATTGCACGGGAAGCTCATAGGAAGGGAGCTTCGAAAGAAGCGCTTTGTGTAAAACCCCATCGAAGGCCTTCGCAATATCCAAACAAACGGCCAATGCCTCCCGCATTGGCCGTTAGTTTTCCCCTTGGACTCTACTCCCACCGCCCATCTATGAGTCAGGTAGACCAGAAGATCACCAGCGGATCGACCACGACGAAAACCGTATTGGCGATCACTAATCACCTGGTGGATCTCAAGATACGTCATGAGCTGGCAGTTAACAATTGATTCCATTGTTTTGGAGAACAAGGAGGTGGTGGCGATGGGACTGAGCGGAGTTGGACGGGTCTGAGCGGTCGCCTTTTTCAGGGATTGGGTGACCTTGAAAACCTTCTTCCATGATTTTGGGACTACGCCTAGAGAGTAGGAGTACCAGAAAAGACGCGTTAAGACTGGTCGTAGCCAAAGGATGGACAGGTCCGAACCTTTAAGATTACCGAGGCGTCGAGAAAAGATGTCCTCTCTGACGTATACGCAAACTCCAGCCCGAGGCACAAAAGAGTGTCCCAGTTTGTACCCGGGTAGGAGAGACACACAGACACAGACAGTGGACATCTGCGTCTCGCTCAGAAAGTGCAGAGCCGGCTTCGAGATAGTAGTAGACTACGTTTAGGTTAGAATGAAGTCCCCTGATATTGCAGAAATTCACGGACAGCATGGCAGGGGTCGCCTTGGTCTTGTTGCTCAGCTTGCCCTGAGCAGTTGTTGTCCTGAGCGGAATTCCCCCCCCCCCCTAGAATATGCGGAGCAACCTGAGCACACACGCTCAGGAGTGGAGTAGCTTGGTCATGGGTGCTCACCGAGGGATTCTCCGGGGGTGCTGGTGTACCTCCTGGGGTAGATCGTCACTTAATTCCGCTATCATATTAAGGGGAGGGGAGCGGGAATTGGGCTACTTTAAGTATTTATTGAATGTAGCAAGTTTGCCAGGGATACTTATCTTCATCTGGTTTCGTCTGGTTATTTCTGAATCTTAAAATCTTTACTAGCCCGTGGAAGTGCATTTTACTTTATTTTAGGTAGATAGGCAAGTTTAATTTTGCCATAGCTAAATCTTAACCATTTTTAACTGAACGGAGTACTATGCTAAGCAACTGAAGTCAGTTTGAGAACATTTGAGCTACGATTCTTTACTATAAGGTCGCTACCACAGAAATGTAAATAATACGGCAATAGAAGTCATAAAAGTGCGTGACCTTGTCGCCGCACATGTGACTCATAGACCACAAGTACGCGAGGAGCGTTTTCTTCGGTCATCAGTGTTGTTTCGGACGCGGAGACGTAAAAATGGTGTTTTGCATCATATCCAACTGCGGAAATCTTTCACAACTTGTAAATTTTCTAATAAAGGTATAACATTTCGTAAATAAGTATTGAGTATTGAGTAAATAATGTTGTTTTTAATTAAATATACTTAAATAAAATTATGCACCTCCAGTACTACGATTATCTCCGAAAATATATTTATTTTCACATTTCAATATCCTTTGATTCTTAATATAGTACATGTCTACGAGTACGACAGCTAAAAGCAGCGATTTATAGTACGGGCAATAAACAAAATTGTTGCGTACGTAAATTTCCGAGAACGCGGCCGCAGAAGTCGAGCGCATGTCAGTGACGTGACACTACTATTTTAATATTTTATAATTATGCTATTACTATTTTAATATTAGATAATTCATTATGTTTGGCTGGGGATTTATTCGCTAAATATTTATTTACACCATTCTATTTTTTTTTCTTCCTAAATATTTTATACCGTTAACCGTTTATCAGCGATTATCTGTTTGTTTCTACTTTTAAATTACTTGATAAATTTTTATGAGATTTTAATACATTGTAAAGACAAATAATTATACTGTTACGAGCTTTTAGGGTTCGTGACAATAAAAACTGCCGATTGAATTACCAAAATTGACACTTTCATTACTGAACACCACACTGAACTTAAATCTTAAATTACACTAATAATTAATCACACTTAACACTTTAGTTCACTTTATTTCGCTCCGAAATTTTCACTTGTATTGCCGATTCAATACTGCCCCGGTCACGGCCCATAATGGCTTTATATATAAGGCTTTTCCACTGAAACATCTATAATGTTCCAGCAAATACCAATCCCGACCGACTAAATGTAGAAAATTTTAGAGCAGAGTTTTCTAGAAAGCTTAGTTCTTCTATTTGATAATAGATGGCGCTAATGCCAGGTACCCGAAATCAACTGTGGCGCGCATTAATATTGTAGACTAAATTCGACCTGTAAGAAGCCGGGTAACTGAAAAATAACAAACGACAGAAAGTCGGTTACAGATCTTTAAAACTAATAAAAATGATAAATCCCTTTTCTCTATGTAATTATAAAACGTCTAAAAGCTAAAGCTAACACTAAAAGCGTCTGTTACTAAGACACTTTCAGTTAACTAGTTATCTATTGGTGTGAGATACCTGGACAATCAACGACGCTTAGTAGAAAGTTATCGACACGTGCGTTGCGTTGTACTATGCCCAAGTGTTATAGTTATAGTAGTAAGTAAGTAGTATAGTGTTATCGTTCTCTGTTTTTTGCACACGTTAATTATTGGACCGAGTGGCTACGCCTTCTGAGATTTTGCGTTTTATAAAATATTCTTTAACGCAGTAGTTTATAGTTTAATCTTTGTTGCATGAATACTAGATATTTGTGTAGGTGTAATTGTGTACTATGTGTGATAACAGCAAACCGGCTACACGCGTTCCGATATTAAAAGACAGTAGAAGGCATTTCTGGTGCCTTATTATTTAGATTTCTGTGATCGCTACGAATGAAAGTAGAAATACTTTTTGTACTATAACATAGAAGTTAACTTCTGAGAAGTTTACACATGATTCAATACTATTTATTATAAGCTGTCAACGGAAACGGCAAATTTTTTTATCAGTCGATGTCTTTAACATTGACTGATAAAAAAATTGAGCAATTTCGCGGTTAAGTGACTACACGATTGAAATATCGATATGCGGAAATATCGACATGCGGAAATTTCTTAGAAATAAGTGCAATAAAGGTGAATATCATAATATAATAAATGACGTGGTTGCTTGATAACAATATTGAAATAAAATTGAGACCTGTTGTGTGTTGTTTTAACCCTACAGTGGTTGCCTGGATTACGACAGTAATCCAGTGTAAAATATATTTATATATTTCTGAAGCCAAATGATTAGAAAAAAATATGTAAACTGATATGTGATTTAACTTTGAAATTAATGTGATATTTTCATACATTAATATGTAATTTTTTTTAAATCTTACAATTTAAATAACAAAAGACGAAAATATGATTAATCGGTGACTAAATGTTACCCTGTTTCATATTTAAAATAAAATTAAATACATTTAAAGCTTTCTTCTTATTTTAAACTGGTTTCATACGTGATCCAAGCGACCATTTACGCTTTCTTATAACACGCGATCACTGCAGGGTTAAATAGTATAATTGAAAACCGAAGAAAACCTAAAGCAAAGCATATTCACTGCTTGTTTCAAAAAATCTTACCGGAGATGATATAATCGACCTATCTAGCTGGCACGAATCCTTTCCTGTCTACAAGTAGAAGTGCGTCTACATTGGTGTCGCCCTCTTATAAAGATGAGGTAATCTCTAGTCGCTATCAAGCTACTTATCATTTCTCAAAGAAAAAAAAAGTGATATGTCATCTGTAAACATCAGAAACATACACGTTTGTGATACCAGTTACTCGACTCCACCGAATTAGAAATTCCCAGTAAATGTATAAGGTCGTATACGTATATATATATAT
>DWHP01003943.1:0-12965 GCA_018247895.1 Parnassius honrathi
GATATATTTACTGCAATAGAAATTAATCTTAGCCGAAAAGAACGGTCAGTAAATGCGCCAAAAACTTGGCTCTATCACACCTTGCTGACCTATTTCACTGTTAGCCTTATCTTATGCGGTATTTCTTTTTTGGCGAAAACTCATGTGGGCGCCTATACTACAGTGTCTAAAATAAAATTTAGTACATTGCACAATATTTTGGCATTTTTTTAAATAATCCTGAGGATTATTTTTCGACTCTACAGTTTTATTTGATACACTGATAAGAAGACTTACATGAATATATGCCGTCACCTGCTCGGCCTCCGGGATAACGAAGAGAATCTTTACAGGCGATCACTGTCTGCCTGTCTGAACTCATATTCTTGTCTTTGACTCTTTATGCAACTTTATTTTATGTATAAGAGTGTTGTCAGAGACCCCGCTTTACCGATGCGCGTGTCTGTTAAAACCACATACAATTCGCAAATAAAAATTTATTTAAATTTAATTTAACATTTTTGTAGTCGAGTTTTCTGAAGTTAAATGATTTTTTTATATACGTTTGACTACCGATTCTGACAACACACTTTACGGGAACTCACAGGATGTTTGTTACATATTGTGCAATCTGTTCATTAGATACTTATTACTTAACCAGATCCATGTTGCACATTTGCGAAATATCTTACGCATTTTGAAGCAAAATAATTGTATATCCAACCGTGGGCGGTTCGCCGTAAAGGTCAGATTAACTACCTACGCAATTGCGTTCATGTAGCCCTATGTCAGTTTATATTTCAACAATCAAAATACCAATCATTCCATTCATTCATTATAGGGGTAGAATTGTTTAAGAAGTGTTTTATTTTATAAATTGAGAAATTGAAAACATTATCGTAATAAGCATTTGACAATCTCAAAGCGACAAAAATAATATAGACGGAGTGCTGCGTATACATTTCAAATGATGCCGAAACCCGAAATCAAGCTCAACTTCTTGACACGCACTCACTCATACATCTTTTTTCTTTCTTTCTTATCATCTTGTAAAAGTTTACTACCGGACACACACACACACACACACACACACAAACATTTTTTTATATGATAAGGGTGAGAAACGAGCACACAGTCCATGGTAACACTTGGTAAGTGGATGCTGTGGCTCATAGACGTCTACATTTAACCTCGATTAAGAATCAAAATGCAGATGCGTTGTCACCCTTGAGGACTAAGATGGAATGCTTCAATTACAATAAAACGGGTCTCCGGTTCTCTACACTCACCATATGAAACATAGCAGCATTAAGCTGCTATTTTATGCTGGTATTCTATGTGAGCGTGGTCCTTCCCAGGTAGCCGACCCATTCGTCCTACAACTATACTACTAATGTAACTGCAGCATGGCTCTACCACGTAAGAAAGTAAATGAAATACAAAACACAAATACTTTAAACGAAACGTGAGAATGTGGTCCTTCCCCGTTCGAGCCGAACCATTCAAGCTACAACTATAATATAGCTGCAACGCGGCTCTACCACGTATAACTTTTTTAAATACAATTAAATAATGGTTATAGAACCATGTTATTGGTTGCAAATGATCTTAGGTGCATAAATATAAGGTGCATACGTGTGTGCGTGTTTTTATAATAATTTGAACATGGTTTTGGCTTGGATTTTGCGTCTCTTAAAATTTAGGCATCTCTTCGTCTTTCTTTCTTTGCTAATAAGAATTACGTTTCTTAAAAGCTAAATCAATTTAAATCAAAATATATAATCTACCGAAACTACAAAGGTATTATAAATCATTTTAAACAAATTAAAAAAAATTAGTGATATTAGCAAGCAAAGACGTACATATAAATTCTTGGAAATTGATATCTACTTACGCAGAGTAAAACTTTGATAATAAAAGGAAAAAGTTCTGAAAAAGTAAATCGACTTAATCTTGTTTTTTTTATTTTATCTTAATTACATGCAATTTTAAGTTTTCCAATTTTATACTTACTGTAGATTGTACTATACCTATTCCAATCTTATTTACAATTACATTGCGGGTTCATTATACCTTTGTTAATCACCTACTTTAGATAATGTATTTTTGCAATCGACCGACGAAGTTCATTTGAGTCACTCTGTGACTTGTAGCTATGTTCTTAAATAATTTGGCCGTGTATCTATACCGTATCATCCCGTGAGTGTCGTAAGCTTTTAATAGACGCCAGGAAGGAATCAAACAGGAATCTTCCTGATAACAACGCAAAATAATAAAGAACTGCGGTTGCCAACTCGACTGCCAAGCTTGCCAACTACAGTGAATGTCCCGATTATGACACAATCTATTGGGAGGCCTATGTTCGTCAGTGTTTGACCTAAACCGGCTTCTACTGTTAGGTACGTACTGTACGGAGTAACTGTACTGTCACTGGCAGCTAGGCATTCTATTCATGTTGGTGCTCCGAGACGTATCATAGTGGATCTCCCCACAGATGTTTGAACATATTGGGGTTTTCTATAGAATACAATACTCTTTACTGTGCACCAATAAAAGAGAACAATAACAAAAAATTAACAAATAATGAGGGAAAAAGAAAAGGCGGTCTAATTGTTTTACATAGCAATTTCTTCCAGACAATCCAGGAGAAAAACTTAATAAATATAAGAAAAACATTAATGTATAAGGTGCATTAATTTAGAAAAAAATTTACTTGTATAATAAAATAACATTCTTATAAATAAGAGGAGGAAGAGAGGGGATTTAAAGAGACAAAAAGTGTTCCTTAATCTTAACATTTATCAATTGAGATCTTTTAAGTGAATGGGATAAGGAGTTCCAGAGTCTTACTCCGAGAACAACAAAAGATTTGTTATAAAATGTCGAGGGGTGCACAGGACATTGTTTTTCAAAAGGTTTTTTATTTGGCAATTCATTCATTTCAATACAAAATTTGCTTGCTTGCAATTTTAGGGTAAAGGTTTTTAACGCTTAAACATAAAGGTAACCGTTTTTTTGTTCGGTGTAGGTGGTAAGACTGCTTTTATGCCAAGGTGTTATTCTGGGAAGCATGAACGAAGGACACCTTATCTATTTGTGCCGCCAAGAAGCAGAGCGTGCATACTGCATTCTAAAGGGTATAGAAAACCTGTATAATTACAGGATATGAGGTCTGTTATTGGCGAGATGTCATTAATATTTATCCTAACCCCTTTAATAACTTTATTTTAACGGATTGTCGTAATTTTTAATTAAACCAACTTCAATGCGACCTAATCAATGTATTCAAAGTCAATTAATTACGGACTATTAAAAGGGCTACTCAAAAGCTACTGGTCAGATCTTTATCAAATTCCCAGAGTCCCACGACTTTTACGTTCTGATGACGAAGAATTAATATCATGCGCTTAGATTATATTGTTAGACCCTCGGGAGGAAAGTAACAAAGAAATAACGTGCTGACTAACTAATCTCTGTTAAAATAAATTGTTGTTCAATAGATGTTATGAAGAAATTTATTGGAATTATACACAATTGTTAAATTTGTACAATCGACTTCAATATGAATATAATAAGAACATCGTCAATGTAGTCGAAGTCAATTAAATACGCATTATTCTGGATAATTCACAAACTACTGGTCAGATCTTTATCAAATTTATATGAGACCACATGGGAAGCGCCAGCTTACAAATAAAAAAATAATCATCAAAATCGCTTCATCCAGAACAAAGTTCTGAGATAACACATATAGAAAAAAACATGCAGTCGAATTGAATACCTCCTCCTTTTTGAAGTCGGTTAAAATGCTAGATAATATACATACATACGTATAAATACATCTTGCTAATAATGTACCGTCTGTGATCATACGTCCATCCATTACAGCCTATAAAATTCCACTGAATATAGGCCTCCCCCACAGATTGCCTCATAGCGAAGATTTGCCATAGTTGCCAAGCTTGGTAGGTGGGTCCGTAATTATGCTGGCTCTCTATAATCCTCAAACCGTGCAGAATTCCTAGGTAGAAAAAGGGATATACACCCTAGTAAGCCTCGTTACCAGTAAAAAGGTTCTTCGTCTCTCTTCACTCGACAGATCAAACACAACATTATCCTAAGCAAGGATGACTAACGAGCAAACAGTCCACCTGATGGTAAGTGGATGCTGTGGTCCATAGACATCTACATTTATCTCGATTAATAATCAAAACGCAGATGCGTTGTTATCCTTGAGGACTAAGATGGAATGCCTCGTTTCCAGTAAAAAAGTGTCACCGGATCTCTACACTCACCATACGTAACACAGCATTATTATGCTGCTATTTTATGCTGGTATTCTGTATAAACGTGGTCCTTCCCCGGTCGAGCCGACCCATTCGTGCTACAACCATAATATAGGTGCACCGTAGCTCTACCGCGTATAAAATATGTTTTTTACATAGGTACTATATACGAATGTGGCAGTTTTCCCGATCGAGTCCACCCATTAATTACAATACTGCGGCCGTAATAAAACTACGTATTAACTCTTTTACATTAGAGTTCCAACTGTACGATAATATACCTACTGTAATATATTGTTATAATAATATATTACGCTGACAATAATGTATTCGCTATTCCATTTAGCAAATGTTGCCATTTTGACAAGGTCAGTTGATGATTTAGATAGAGAATGAAGGTGATAATAAGTTCTAGTCTATGGGGGGATACTAGAAAGAAGAAAGTGAAGACACCCCCGCCGTCTGCTTAATTTTAAATAAAAAAATAACTATTCCGCCTAGCTACACGATACTTAGCGAAGTCTCAGAATGTCCTCTTGAAGCCAAGTATACTCCAAAGTGCTCACATGTGCCCGCAATAGGGGGTCGCTGACATAATGGCCTACATCGTGATCACGTGAGCCGACGTGCCGCCAAAAGTGGAACATGGCCGCCAGACATTTCCTATTGCAATTATCAAAGACCTTGCATGCAAAAAGTAATATTTAAATTCCTTTCTATTCCTTAAATTATTTCTCACAAAAATATATAAAAATTATATTGGCGTTATTTAATAAAAATAATTCAAAATATAATTTACCCCTGAAGTATTTTTTCGTAGGGGATGGGTGACAAACGAGCACACAGTCCACCTGATGGTAAGTAGTTGATGTAGCCCACAGACATCTACATCCATCCTCGATTACGAATCAAAACGCAAATGCATTGTCACTAGTGAGGACTAAGATGGAATGCCTCGTTTCCAGTAAAAAGGGTTTCCGGTTCTCTACACTCACCATACGAAACACCGCAGCGTTAAGCTGCTATTTTACACTAGTAATCTGTGCGAACGAGATCCTTCCCCGATTGAACCGACCCATTCGTGCTATAACTATACTACTAATACATCTGCGATATGACTCTATTACTTAAAATATATATAACTTATTTAATAAAAAAAGAATCAGTAGAATCAACAAAATCTGTCGAAAATTGATGAAGGTATTCAGTAACATACATCCAAACAAAAGACAAAAGGAACATACAGTGGAATTATAAACCTCCTATTTTTGAAGTGAACTAAAAAGGTCTATTCTCTCATAAGAAAGACAGCCATTACATAGTAGTATCGTTATAAAATAATGTACTGAATGTAAGTCTAACAGAACGCATTAACAATGTCTTAATTCATGACATGACCTTAGTAAATATACATAATTAGCAGTATACTTAGACCAATCAATCCAAAGAATACTATAAAACATACATAATAGAATGGGAGAGTGGGCGGAGCCCGTGTAGCCACTAAAATACCACTAACACGTCGATTCACACGTATAAATGTCAACAAGAGATGTGTTTTGACGTTACAATCGTTTCCGAATTTCGCATGCAAATTATTTAGAAAACGCCAAATTGCACGCTATTTACAAATAAATATGTATTAAAATCTTTCTGTCAACACAGCGAATCGGGTTTGTAGTAGTGTCTAACTGAGAATACGACGTAATTGCTTGCATGTGTGCTCCCGTCGACGCCGAATCTCGTACAAAATACGGTTGACAGCCATTCTATTAAGTATTATAATATTCTATGAGTCAACCCAATGAATGGTCTAAGGTTATAAAATTAAAATTACTTGTAATAATTCGCTGAACGAATCCATCAAACTGAGTTTTATTTGAGAGACAAAATCGATTAACACGAGCGTTAGTTGCGTGTACAATACAAAATTATTCGACACACTCTAGTGCAAACGTAGTGGTTTTTCCCCGAAAGTAGGAAAATTAAAGTGTTTCCTTTTGTCTTATCATATTTTACGAAAAGTCGCTCTTAACGGTTATAAGCCGGCGATATAAGCCTGCAATAATGATTATTATTGCAATGAGTTTTAGGAATACCGTTTTTTTTTTATTTATCCTCGATTATGAATCAAATTGTAGATGCATTATCACCCTTGAAGATTTAGATGGAATGCCTCGTTTTCAGTAAAAAGAGTCTCCGGTTCTCTACACTCACCATACGAAATACAGCAGCATTAATCTGCTATTTCACGCTGGTATTCTGAGAGCGTGGTTCTCCCCCCACTCGAGCCGACCGATTCGTGCTACTATCATAATATCTGCAGCATGGCATGTCGCGGCATCTAACACGCATAAAACATATCGTTACCTATCATCACTAATATTCCTCTTAACCACTCTAACTAATCCTAACTCACAGTGTTGCCAGAAAGTAACTTTTTTAAGAGTTTACGTATTTTTAGACACTGTCATGTTACTTCAACGTTCAAAAATAATTTTGCGTTATTTTAGTGATAGAATGTTTTATGCATTCGTTGATCTATCTTTTAGATTTATGGTTTGAACAAAGTATGCATAAATCAATCACCATGGTACCCATTCTAAAAAAACTGAATTTAACATAATAATTTATTCACAAAATGCTGTTATCGTATTTATCCAGAAATAATTACACATATAAAATGTATATTTTAAAAGTAAGAATTACGTTATGGTACTTTTCCGGCAAATCTAGGTAAATTTTGACGAAAGTCCAATAGCAATAACGATGGTTCACAACCACACGACAATAGTTGGTTAATCGAACTCAAGACTTTTTAGCGTCATTTCAATAATCAGTAAACAATTAAACTAAAGTTGTTAAAAAGGTATTAAATGAATTTTAGGTAATTTATTACCGTGAAATGATAATATCACGTAATTATTACTTATACTCGTAATTCGTTGCCGACTAATAACTGTACTTTCGTTAAAAGTATGTTACCAAATGCTTATTAATCTCATCTCACATACAGGGTGGTAGAGTTTGTGGTAGAGCCACGCTGCAGCCATATTATATTTGTAGCACGAATGGGTCGGCTCAACCGGGGCAGAATCACGCTCTCACAGAATACCAATGCAAATTAGCAGCGTAATGCTGCTGTGTTTCGTATGGGAGTGTAGAGAACAGGAGACCCTATTTACTGGAATCGAGTCATTACATCTTATACAAAATAGGGGTTATTTCTTAAAGAGTAGCCAAATTCATAAATAATGATAAATAATGATATACCGTTATTTCAGTTTTTGAAAATGCGAGTAAATAAGGCTTCTACTTTTATTTGAAATTACCCCAAATTGAATGTGAATGTGCAACAACTTATTTTCCTACCGATCGACCCTTACAAACGTGTACGTGAACAGTGAATTCAGTTAAAACAGATTGACAAATAGTTAATGCGTAACTAAATAGTCCTAAACCACTTCAAGTAAGCTCAAAATGATTGTGCTAGAAATGCTGTACAATAGCAGTCTACTGGCGGATTAGAACGTACGACATTCTGATTGTAGTCCGCACACCTACTGTCGTGGATCACGACAGTGTTATGATTAACAGTTCGTATTATATATAGACCAATTTTTATTTAATTATTTAACTTCATACAACATGATGTATAGACGGCCTGATACCTGAGGCATTCTCTACCATTCGACCTCAGGGTAATACAGGTATAACAAGTGGTAAAATTAAAAATTTTGTACAGCTGACTCAAATATAAATAAAATGAGAACATCATCAATATAGTCGAAGTCAATTAAATACGCATTATCAAGTATAGCTCAACAACTACTAGATCAGTTCTTGATCATAAACTACTACGGACTACATAAGAAACACCAGCTTTGAAATAAAAAAAAACAATCGTCGGAATCAATTCACCTAGACAAAAGTTCTGAGGTAACACAAATAAAAAAATCCAGTGGAACTGAGAAACTTCTCCTTTTTTTGAAAGCGGTTGAAAACATAAAGTAGATGTGTAAAAATGTTATAGACGGAAATGTATATGTACAACAAAATAATACATAATATACCAAATGTACATATGTATTAGTGGAATGATTCTGCCAATTTATTCAAACATATTTCGCGAACTTTTTTTATATGCAAAATGATTGATAGAAGTTCTAATTTCAAGAGGTCCTTATCTCTTGAGGATGTAGACTAATTCTATTAGTTAGTCATGCTCAAATATGGCGACCAAATCACCCGCAATGCGTGTACTTTGTTCTCATGTTTACAACAATGCACTTAGAATTCTGTGTGAATCATCTTTCCTTGAAGCACGTTTGAAACATCTCGCATAGCATCCAAACAGCCTGTAACTGAAATCGAATATTACTTACGTTAAAAATTTAAAATAAACTCTTAATAGAATCAGGCATTACTTTGCATTAATCAAATATATTAAAGACTAGTTACCCGCGTCGGTTTCGCTAGGGTAGGGTCAATTAACGTGGCGTTATTTAGATTGAATATAATCATCAAAGATCATTTATTTTATAAATTTTTCCATTTCTCAAAAAACTTCATCACTCCCGGCATTGGTGTCTATCTGTTCTTCAAGATTCATTACAATGGGTCAACTATTTTTTTAGCATAGTGTGACAAACGATCACACAGTCCACCTGATGGTAAGTGGTTGCTGTGGCCCATGGACATCTATATCTGTCCTCGATTACGAATCAAAATGCATATGTGTTGTCACCCGTGAGGACTAAGATGGAATGCCTCGTTTCCCGTAAAAAGGGTCTCCGGTTCTCTACACTCACCATACGAAACACAGTAGCATTAAGCTACCATTTAACGCTGGCATTCTGTGAGAGCGTGGTCCTTCCTCGGTCGAGCCGACCCATTCGTGCTACAACTATACTACTAATTTAATTACAGCATGGCTGCACGTATAGAACTTGTGAACTGCTTATCTCTGGTTATGGGTGTCTCATTTGCGCCGAGTTTAAACATAATATTCACTATCTTAAAGTATAATACATGAAATGCGCGATATTTCATGTCCTTGCTCGTCAGAAAAAATTTAGGTACGTCATTTTGACTCTTGTACCATCGCATAAGATATGATAATTTTCTGCCGGAAATAATTATCGTAGTATTAATCAAAGGCACAAAGTCCGTTCTTCCACATTTGCGAAACTCGTTTTGACAGAATCGCGTATATTGTTGGTGAATTAACTTAACCTATTTAAGTAATAGATAAGCAAAATCCATTAAGGACAAATAAAAATATTGACATGGCGATTAACATAATATACTAACCCGATTGCGCGACACAAAGGAGAGTAATGTGTTTACCGGCTTATATGTATGTGTGTAATTTTGTGGCGCTCTAGAGGCCAAACGTGTAAGTCGATTCTGATGATTCCTACGTCAATCGATTTGTCTTAATCTTGTGAGTGTCACTAAAGACATGACAGTAATTAATATTCAATATGGCGAAAACCAGACGCCATAATGTGAAAAAGAAAAAATTAAAGTAGACGAATTACATCATGCAGAGTTAAATAGTTCTTTGAAAATCATCATTAGGTTTTTTCAATCGTTTTTCATTTTGAATGACCATTCAAAATCTATAACGATTTATTTGGGTTAGCAGGCATTCTCACTTAAATTTTCAAAATTTTAATGAAGCTGTTATAAAGTTCTTTCATAATCGTATGATAGCAGTACTACTATCACATGAGTACGTAAATCTACTCATGTGATAGTAGTATTGATTGGTAATATTTTTTACGTAGTTGAGTTTTTTTAAAACAGTATATATATTCAACTATTAGGCATTGTGTAGAATACAACCAATTACACAATTGTAATTATTTCTATTTTGAATACTGTTGATACATTGTTATAATCCACTGGGGATTCAACATACTACTTGCGTATCAAAAAAGCCTTACGATTATTGTACTACTGCATTGTCTTATAATAAACTCCCGCCGTAATACATTGCATTACGCCACTATAAAATTAAATCAAACGTTTATACAAAGAATTTATATGGTAGTAGTAGTTGGTAGTTACAGCCTATATACGTCTCACTGCTGGGCACGGGCCTCCCCTCATTTCTGAGAGGGTTTTAGGGCAAGGAAGTGTCCGCCGCGCTGCCCCAATGCGTGTTGGCGAACTTCACATGTCTACGAAATATTTTTTTCTTTATTTCTCAAACATGCAGGTTTCCTCACGATGATTTCCTTCGCCGCTGAGCACGTGGTAAATCAGCACTTAAAATTGCGATTAACAATTCCATTGGTGCCGGCGGGGATCGAACCCGAGTTACTCGCGTTTTGTTATATTTACAGCGAGTGTTAACCATCTGAGCTACCACGGCTCAGAC
Organism: Parnassius honrathi; assembly: GCA_018247895.1. Classification (NCBI taxonomy): domain Eukaryota; kingdom Metazoa; phylum Arthropoda; class Insecta; order Lepidoptera; family Papilionidae; genus Parnassius; species Parnassius honrathi. The sequence goes on from DWHP01003943.1 coordinate 10,654, forward strand.
CACATGCCAAGGCAAAATCATGAACAGATCTCCCCGCATGACCGGTTAAACGTGAACCATGCCATTCAGTATGATGGGCTCTTGTATCTTTACTAACACTTGTGTGTGGCTCCAATGAAATCGTGTATAGTCGCCCGTAGAACCTCTCAATCTTCTCAGTTGTCCTGGAAACAATGTCCTGAAAACTACCACATTCGGTCTTCAATTTCAACAGTTGGCTCGTTCTGACAAAAAATCTCCGGTAAAGACTTTGGAGCCTTGGTTCCGCTCGATCGCTTTTATTATACGAGCTTTATTAAGGTTGCGTACTCTCGCCGTATGTATTTGGAGATTCGTCTGTTGAGTTACTTGTATGCTGTGCGCATCTCCTCTACTTCTGTATCGGAAAGTGCTGAAGTTGGTGCGTAAATCTGTATAATCTTCAACGAATATCATTGGTGATTTTGAGTACAATTTACGCAACTCTCCGCGACACGATCGTAATTTTTACAATGTTGTTACCTAGGGACTTGAAGACTGCTGATTCGACAACTCCTTCGGAAAGATGACCGCCGTCCCGATGATGAAACAAGTTGCTGGATTCGAGAATAACCGTATCCCACCCCTGTCTTTCCAACGCAATCTCTTTTATCAACTCTATTCGTCCAAGGTCTCATCCAGCGATTCTTAGCATTCTTTACCTCACCGTTACCATGGTCGCTACCGCAGTCAATAATAGCAGGTTTACCGGGAAATCGCGACCACTTTGTGGTGTAAATATCTTTAATTGTAATTTTGATGTCATCAGCAATATGCTGCTGCCCATCTACTGGTTTGTTTCCCATTGTCACCACTTACGACATCTACAGGACGATATGGATTAGTAGATAAATATCCATCAATAAACAGTAACATAGAACTTCTAATATCTCTATAAGTTGCTATTTTACGCTGGTATTCTCACAGAATACCAAAGTCTAACACTAGTATGCCGCTGTATTTCCAGTGGAAGACCCTCTTTACTTATAACGAGGTCGGTCTATCTTTGTCCTCAGGGATAGTAATGGGTACAGCTGGAAACTAGTTTTTCATTCTTAATCGAATATAGATGTACGTGTTTATGAAATACAGCATCTAATTAAAAAATATAAAATATGAGTACGTGTAACTATTATTTACGCGCTGTTGAAGTGAAACCGACATATATTGACTTTGCATCTCTTTTATATATAATTTTAAATAAAACTGGTAATCATACTTTAAAGTGTTATCGCTGTATATGCGGTACTGGTTTCCATCGCTTATTTCTATTCCATTGAATGACCATGTAACGTCTGGTACTGGTACTCCCTCTACTAAGCATTTGATTGTGGTTAGTTGGCCAATTTTTTGGATTAATTTCTTATGTGTCCTATCCTTAATAACAGGAGCATCTGAAAATATAATTTATTAATTATAACAACATAGATTTACAGCGTGAGTTATGCGACAAGTTAGACCAATCCTAGTCATAAAATCCTTGTTTTTAAGAAGTTTAACGAAAGCGTATAAATATTGTTAAAACACAAATACTCGTAAATATAGATTTAACATACTTTTATTTACAGTCTGTCATAACCCTGAGGGCATCCGCTGCGTTAAGCGGGACACCTGTGCGGTTACAAGCGCGCGTTTCACTGCTCCTCTGTTTCTTCAAAATTAAAGAACAGCGCTACGTGGTGCGGACTGCCCGCTACACGCGGCCCGTGCGATGGTCATCAAGGCAACCCATCGCATGATCATGCTCGCGTGCTTGGACTGGGCACGCCTTTTATTAATGACTCAGTTATTATTAACGAGCATCTCGATCTTTATAGAATTAACGTTGTGGAGCCACGCTGCAGCTACATTGTGGTTGTAGCACGAAAGAGTTGGCTCGACTGAGGAAAGACCACGCACTCACAGAATACCAGTGTAAAATAGCACCTTGATGCTACTGTATTTCGTATGGTGAGTGTAGAGAACCGGAGACTAGTTTGATTGGATTCGAGGCATTCCATCTTAGTCCTCAGGAGTGACAACGGATCTGCATTTTGATTCTTAATCGAGTTTAAATGTAGATGTCTATGAGCCACAACATCCACTTACTATCAGGTGAAATGTGCGCTCGTTTGTTATCCCAATTCTATAAAAAAATTATTTGCTATATCCCTATATTAAGGGCTTATTATTACTGGTTTCATATTAATCAAAGGAACGTAGGTTTTGACATTATTATTCTTATTTTTAATAAATAAATATAATTTTACACGTAGTAGACTCACGCTGCTGATACATTATGGTGGTAGAACGAT
>DWHP01003944.1:0-12965 GCA_018247895.1 Parnassius honrathi
CCGTTGGGCTATGTCGGTCACTCTGGTTCTACTGCGGATATCCTCATTTCTAAGTCTATCACGCAGAGAAATCCCGATCCCGTTTCTAATATAAATAAAATTATCTAGTATAAACCTGTTACCTTGTTTAGAAAGAACACGCATTGCTGGCCCAAGTGCAACTTTGTGGATTAAATTTTTGCAAATGATAGGCTCTTGCAAAAATAATTATTTCAAAATTTAAGTTCATATCACTGTAATTAACTGATTTCATCATCACTACCTCACATACACGAAAATCACAAAATTAAGAAAGTTGTATTTGTTCCATTAAATGAGCTACAGTGCGCACATTACAAAGTTTCTACAGCCTTTATAGAAACTTTGTTATGAATAATGAACGATCATATTATAATAGTGAAAACTTCTTAAAATATTTAAAAAAGTGTGCCCCACAAACAAATGTTTACGTTTAAGCAACAAAATGAAAACCGCCTCTAATCAAGTTAAAATGGCGTGGAGCATAATTAATAATTTAACAGGCGAGGCAAACTACACAACCCGTATTTTCAATTGAAACTTTACAATAATTTGAGTAAATCAGATTACGAAATTTCACGGCTTTTGGAAAGTATTTCACTGCAATTCCTTTTTTAACAACAAAATCTTTAAATTCTTCTCCTACGGCCGCCGAATAATAAGTTGATTAATACTACAAAATGTATTAAGTAAAGTAAATCTTTTTCATAACCTATCAAATTCTGTAAAGTATTGCCAAAAGATATTGTATATTTTCAACAATTGATGTTAAGTAAACCGTACGCAATATTACGATTAAACTTAGAAAGCAGAAAGTTATTATCAATAGAGGTTTTCGGGTCGCCTGTATTAAAGGGCGTTCTACAGGGCTAATATTCTTGGCCTTTCCCTGTTCCTAATCCATATTAATGACTTATTTATTTTATAGGGGATAACCATGATATAGGATTATTTGTTAATGATACTTGATTTTTAACTAAAGCGGTAATCGTTTACTGAAACGCTTGACCGAAACCTCTCAATTGGGGTCTTACCCTTAGGAGGAAAGAGAAGTTATGCCACATTAAACAACGACAAGAACAAAACTAGTGGCAGATTTTGTTACATTTTCTTATTGTAAATGGGACCGACTTTACCCATTTACATTATGTACTAAATTTCCTAAAACGGGAGGGGCCCTGCACCACGCTACAAAGCGTAAATAGTACAATTATATTGTAACAGTGATAATACTAATTTCACATAAGAATTAATAATTTCGTTTAAGAGCCACCGTGTGTTATGAAATAATAAATAACGCGTTAACTACATTATAACAATGCAGTCAAATAGCTATAGCGGCCTTTGTGCCGGCTGAACTAAATTAGGCAATTAATCATGGCGCAGAAACAGCGGTCTGATAATTGCTTTATGTTATAAACAAACCAGCGAAAATTTCAATGTTGAGTCCATAGCTGGTAGTATGGTACTCACTCACAAATACACTAACTCCTAATTATTACAGGGCAGGATAATTTTATCAGTGTTATTTATAAATGAAATCTCGTTGTTATTTGAAATGTTTTCTTTATATCTATCAATTCATAGCTTATAACGTTAGCAAACAGAATTTAAATTATAGTAGTGATCACTATTCCATTACAATCCCAAGGATAACAAAATATTTGCATTTTGATTCTTAATCAAGAACGTATCACACACTCGTAGTGTCTATAGGCCACAACATCCAATTACGATCAGATGGATTATGTGCTCATTTGTCATCCTTACTTCTATTAAAAATAATTGGTAAAATTGAACAATTTGTAAAACTGACTTCAAAATAATAAAACGATAACATCATCGATGTAGTCGAAGTCAATTTAATACGCATTATTAAAGAAAACTCAAAAACTATTAGTCAGATCTCGATCAAATTTATATGGGACCACATGAGAAGCATCAGCTAAAAACATCATCAAACCTTCACCTAGAAAAAAATTTTAAGGTAACACACCTAAAAAAAATACACTCGAGTTGAGTACTCCTCTTTTTAACATTTAAAACTGTTCCACGCAGGTAGGTTTACCAATACAGTAAGATGTTTTAAGGGAACTCTGCTTATTCTACTTTCTTTCATTAAAAAAGCGATTTGTAGCTAGATTAATCTATAGTATTAAACAAAATAAAACATCAATAAAAAGTACTTATTTTTAAAATTCGTAACAGAAGTGTATTAGTTAATGACGTCTGCGTCGCCTATTAGTCGAAATAATTGATGAATACATAATTAATGATTTGTTCAAGTTCGAATCCTAGCTAGAGCTGACATTTCGCTAGAGGCACAAACAGTTTGTTTAGGATCTGTATGGGTTCAATTGTTTTACGAAAATAACAATTCTTTTTCTGTTACTATCTATATCGCGAGCGAATTGAAGTGTTTATGATGGTGTTGCTAATATCAAAGCTGAAATATGCATATTAATTTTTGGTCCAATCTACGCAAAATGAGCTGTCAGTATATTGTATTATATATCTTTTTTTATAGAATAAGGGTGCCAAACGAGCACACAGTCCACCTGATGGTAAGTGGATGCTGTGGCCCATGGACATCTTCATTTATCCTCGATTAAGAATCAAAACGCAGATGCGTTGTCTCCCCTGAGAACTAAGATGGAATGCCTCGTTTCCATTAAAAATAGATATCCGGATCTCTACACTTACCATACGAAATAAAGCAGTATTAAGCTGCTATTTTACGCTGGTATTCTGTGAGAGCGTGGTCCTTCCCCGGTCGAGCCGACCCATTTGAGCTAAAACCATGATGTAGCAGCAGCGTGGCTCTACCACTCTCGCCGCGGAATGCTTGTGTTTGGATTTAATTTTAATATGTAAAGAATAACAAGCTTATTAGTGATACAACGAATATGAATACGAATATTTGTATTCGCCGTATAAATACGCGATACTAATCACGAATATTTAAAAACTAATATTTTTGTCTGCAAATCTAATTACCAACTTGGATTCTCCAAGCGCATCGTCGGTGCGAAAAAATACGTGTGCATACGCACTTAGCTACAACAACAGGGCTCTCATCCAAGGTGTCCATTTTCCAAGGTTGAAAAAACTCGCCCAAAAATATTGTTCACAGAAACCATGTATAGTCGCCTCGGAGAGGCTTGTCTCAACGACTGGAAATATCCAGACTGAAAAAAGAAATCGCCTAATAATAGAAAATCTACAAATTTTATGTTTTTTAAATAATAGTTTGCCTATTGTAAATTCTAATTATTAGAACAATAGAAAATCATCAAATGGCTATTTATAACCATGGCGAGATATTCGTATTCGCCGAATAGTAGGTTTGATATTCGTATTTATAAAAGTAGTATTCGTTGCATCACTAAAGCTTATTGTAGCCCCCAGCCACCCTGCCCTATTGAATTTTTCTTCGCAGAAATCGGATTTTTTGCGATTTAATGGCGGGTGCGATTTTGAACAAATTCGCAACGAACAAATAGCGACTGTAAGTCTGTATTCAAAACGGTTTCTTTAAATGTGCATGTTCAGGGTTAATGAAAGGAATCATTATGCTGAAACAGAGAGTTCAAATAAGAAGTTCGCTGAAGTTCATTGCATTTGCATCAAAACGACCGCTTTTTGCTCATTCTGTATATTATGAAATAGGAAGACCCGTCTATTAGCTGCCCCCACTGCCAACAATCGCGCTGCCTTCTAATTAACGAACAAAGCTTAAGTGTCCAATTAATGATGTGACAGCTATGTGCGATTGTAGTACGATCTTATTACCGTAGGCCGGTAACAGTTTGCCTGTTCATTAAGCCATCAGCCAATGTTGTTTTATTAAACCAAAAAACTCCATGAAATGTTAAATAACTGGCATCATAGTTTCTCGTTTAGTTATAAAAAATGTCAAATTCATTCAGAAAAAAATGTGCTTTAAGTTTATTTTAAGCGTCAAAACTTATAAAACTACTATCAAAATGTTTCAGTACATAAAAATGTACTTTAAACTTTTTACGGATTAAAATGAAAACAATTGTAATTTATCACGTGGTATACTTTTTAATTAGTTTACTTATTATACATATACATACGTATTGGTAACATTGAGTAGAAATTGACTGTTGCTCGAGAATTCAGTTTACCTGAAACAAAATGAAAATATATGGACGTAAGTAATTTGAAAAGCATGAAATCATTGCTTGAAAAGATTGCATTGACGCAATCATTTCATAATTTTAAGTTTTAACACTATTTTCTTATTTATTACACAAGTTTTCAAAAGTGTTATGTTCAATAAATCAAATCGTTTGCCGTTTCGTTTCATTTGGACAAAATGTTATTAAAGTAAATGTTAAGCGCAACCATTAATTCAGTCAGGGATTAAACGTATTTGGTCGGGATATCAGACGTTACAACTTCACAAAAATCTTGTCTGCTTAGGAAAAAGTCAATTTTCAGTACTGGAAATTGACTTTTCCTACTCTCTAGATAAACATCATAATATGTAGTTAGTTATAATAAAATCACCAGAAAAGTTGCTTAAAAGTTCGTAAAAGTACAACAAAAATTTAATATATACCAAAATTTAAGAATAACAATGCAAATTAATTAAAATATCAAACGCAGATTTTACAAACCACTACCTTCGAATCCTGCGAAGCTTTCATCCTTAGGTTTATATGAGGATGATTTCAAACGGCCGGTTTTTGATATACCTATATTAAATTGTGTATTGTTGGAGTATACTACGCCACATCTATACAAATAAGTAAAATTTGAATGGTCTGTTCATGTCAAAATAACAGTAAATGCATATGAAAGTATATACGGTAGTTATAACAATACAACAATTTTTAAAATGTTTGTCTGTCTGTCTGTTTGTTTGTTCCGACTAGCCTCTGAAACGGCTGATCCGATTTTGATGGGTCTTTCACTGGTGTTAGAAGCAGTCATTAAAACCCATAAAATCCAACTGTAAAAAATTCCACGCGGCCAAAGTCGCGGAGAACAGCTAGTCATATATAATATTCTAACCTTAATATTTACTTACTATTAAACTTAATCTAACCCAAACTAAGTGAGGAATTGCAATTTATCTCCAACAATTTTGTTTAAAAAAAATAATTTTACGGATTTTTTGACGTTTATTTCTACTTATTTTTGATTTCCGACGTTTCGGGTGCTTAGTGACCGCGTAACTATAAAAAATCATAATCAAAGAAGTTTAATTTATGAGAGATATCCATGTTCAACAATGGCTTAGTTCGTTTATAGTGTAAACGGGAATGTTACGAGTAACCGATATATTAAAATTTCCTCAACACGATAAGACAACAAAATTAATATTCATTGTTTCGATTTTATAAAGGAAAATATACGTATTAAATGTAGGTTTCGTAAGGCAAAATTGAGAGGAAAATTTCTAGAGGTGCGGTATGTTTACTTCCCAGGAATTTGTTTGGAAAGGTACAACTAGCCTATTTTTGTGGCTACACAGCGGTATATCCATCGTTGTATTCCGGTTTGAAAGGAAAGAAAACCAATATAATTACAAGCTATGAATTATTTTTCCGTTTTATTCAGATAAGATTTTTGTATATTTATTTGTTGAACAATCAAACAACATGTTTGATCTCATATAATTCACTATCCACATACTACATAATATGCAAAGCCTTCTTTCTACTTTTAGACTAAAGTTTTTCTAAGAATACTCCTGCTGGAAGCAGTAGGTGGAATATTAGCCAGTATTCAACACGCTGAGCAGGCGATTCCGTGCAAGCATAGGTACAAATACATATATAAACACGATCCTGATTGCACGATTCTTTTACATTCATATTATATCTACGAGTACACGCTCTCCGGTTAAGAGTACCCTTAATTTTGCCCATTTTCAACATAATATCGCCAGTTTAGTATATAAACTTCCCTCTATAGCGTTCCTTAGTCCCTGTCACTTTTATGGAGCATAAATTAGCTTTGTTACTTTTTTCTCATCCAAAAAAATTATAGATGGATGTGAAATTCCGTTAAAAAACCGTTAAATAAAATTTTTACGTAGAAGTACATGCGGAAATCACCAAAGCATTCCTTTTTAAACAAAGGATCTGTGGCAAGGATATTGGTCATCCAGCGTGTAAAATTTAGATTTACCGGTCTTTTAAGGGAATTTTACATCCATCCATAATTTTTTTCATCCGTCTGTAAATCAGCAAGTTGCATCGCGTGCCGCTAAGGTTAGCGGGTAAAAAAAACTAGATTATTTTTCCCTTTACTGGTAAGTAGTAACCTCCTACTCCTCGCTATCACTATCAGAGACGTGTATTAACAAATATTGCACTACATTCAACCGTGACCGTGGCCGTGCAGCGGCGGTGTAAGAATATCCACAACCTCATATCATCCCGTGTGTGTCGTAAGAAGCGACAGAGGGAAACAGATCAGGAGGCAGCAACGTCTTCCTAATAACGACTAAAAGTAAAAAAAAAAACTGAGGTAGCCAACCCGCTTGCCAAGCATGGCAAATACGGCAAATATCCCGGCCTATATTCAGAAGTGGCCTTTAATAAGCTGTGCTGTTATAACATTCAAAACAATACTGATGATGGTACGAATATAATTCCTTACTGATATTAGAACTTCGAAATATTTTTTGTATAACTCTTAATAAGAGGTAAAAATGGATGTTGTGTGAAGAGTTGCTCGCAACTCAGTGCAATAACAGATTTATATTTAAACGTGCGTTCATTTAATATCATTTCCTGAAAACGGGTCAATGTTACAAGATACAGGGAAACAAGTGCATAATATAATACGAATTCATTTTTATATGTTCTACGATTAGTTCTTATTGTTTTTTATAAAATGTGCTACAACATAAATTTCGTACGAGAAAACATCCAGATCCAGAACATGTGTTTTTATTTTTAAAAATAAGGGTAAAAACTCGCATACAGTCCACCTGATGGTGAGTGGATACTGTGGCCCATAGACATTAGTTTCGATTATTTGCAGACTATACTAAAAGTTAATCCGTGCGTTTTACGAACCCGCGGCCCACAACGCCGCCGCAACACCTTTAGCTACAGCGCCGCCAAGCCGCTAGAGATAAGAGTAAAGATTAAATAGGTGTTCAGACTGCCGAACTGTCGATTCGTAGATAATGGTTTCGAGTTTCAACCGGAATTATTTTGTGCTATATCTAACTTAAATATAATACTAATAGCAATAAAAAAAACTTGTTTGCTTCATTATTCGAAACGCGTACAACAATAGTGCGGAATAATTTACCAGCATTTGTCTTTCCATTCAAATACAAAGTGGGAGTCTTCAAGACAAGAATGAAACGGCTTTTATCGAAAAAAGTCAGAGCGCTTTACCTTCTTCGGCTGCATCACCAATTACTGTCAGATGGGATAGTAGTCGAGTAAAGTAAAAAAGTAAAGTTACAGGCTATATACATCCCACGGCTGGGCACAGGCCTCCCCTCATTTCTGAGAGGATTTTAGGGCAAGGAAGTGTCGGCCGCGCTGTTTTGAACTTCACATGTCTTCGAAACATTTTTTTTCTTATTTCTCAGACATACAGATTTCCTCACGATGTTTTCCTTCACCGCTGTGGACGTGGTAAATCAGCACCTAAAATTGCAATTAACAATTTCATTCATGCCGGCGGGGATCGAACCCGGGTTACTCGCCTTCTGTTATTTTTACAGCGAGCGTTAACCATCTGAGCTACCACGGCTCATTAGTAGTATTGTAGTTGTGCAGTGGTCAAGTATTGACTTGTATAATTAAAAAATAATAAACTCCACAGAATATTTTATATTGCCTCAAGTGTAAGCACTAACTCAAAGGCAATGATTTTTTATTCCATTCATATCCAGTACTGACAACTCATATACGATGCAACACCATTCCATAAGTAACAATGAAGAATAAGTTGCGCAAAGTTAATTCAAAGCCCGACAACAAGCAATGTATACATTGCTTGTTGTCGAACTTTGAATAAGCTCGAAACGTGTTTATTATCACGAACATGCAGCTTTCTACACCTTATTTGCCTTTACCGCCGAACAGATGATAAATCAGCACTTGAAACTGTTGCTAACAATTTTATTGGTGACGGCGGTGGTCGAACTTGGTTTACTCGCATATATAAAATTTATAGACCCTTATTTATCTTCGCTTATCACTTGGACTACTACGACCATCCGTACACCTGTAACTATTAATTAAAAATCTATCTGTTCGTATTACCGGAAGCGACGGTCTCCTGATAATAATATGTCCCGCTATGTAAGCAACCGCAATGACATATCACAGATGACTAGTTTTACTCGTGTTACTGTTTCTAACTCATCGATCTATTGGATTATTGTTTGTTTTATTAATAACAAGTGAGGTAAAATAGTATAATCTGAATTGACGAAACTGCAGCGACCAAAGAGTATTATAGTAGTTCTCCCTCATCAGCCGTGAAACTCCTCTGCTGGGCATGGCCTCTTCCATTGTAGTTGATTGCCGCCGCAGGTAACATTATTCAATCTGTGGCCACAGTATCAGATGTCTTGTATCTGTTTTCCCTTAGCCTAAATGTGGCGCAAACGAGATGGTTATATCGGTATCTATCGATACTCAAGAAATATTTCTGGCGTAGTTTACTGCCTCTTACGACACGCGCGAGTAAGATATATTTTTGCCACTGAATAAGATTTATATACTTTATATATGTGTGAAGACGCGACATTATAAGTCTTCTCCATGTCACGTGCAGAACACAACATCTAGTTAATAATAGTGCATTCGAAATATGTCAAGAGGGTATGTCATCCATTAAGAGAAGTAAAATTTTGCTATAATACTCGAATGTGTTACATAGAGCTAAGGTTAAAATTGATATGTCTTTAATAAGGGCGATATTATGATATATAATATATTAGGATATTTAAATTGAACCAATGATAATAAATAAAACGTTTAATGTAAAATTACCACTACAGCCTATAAAATGAACTGTTGATACTCGTAGGCCTCCCCCACAGAATACTTTAATACACAATAGAATGGCTGTCAACCTTATTTTGTACGAGGATTAGCGTCGCAAGCAATTACGTCGTATTATCACTACCACAAACCCGATTCGATGTCTTCACAGACACACTTTTTATACTTTTGATTAATGTTCAAGTCATCATTAAAAAAAATCGTATAAATTTTAATACATATTTATTTGTAAATAGTGTGCAATTTGGCATTTTCTATAAATAAATCGCATGCGAAATTTGGAAACGTTTGTAACGTCAAAACACATCTCGTGTTGACATTTATACGTGTGAATTGACATGCTAGTGACATTTTAGTGGCTAAGTGGGCTCCGCCCACTCCCCCGTTCTATTATGTATGTATTATGGTATTCTATGGCCGCCCCATAGGATGCCTCATATGGCAGATATTTGGCACTGTCGCCTCGCTCAGCAAGCGGGTCGGCAGCCGCAGTTTTCAATTTTTATTTAGGTCTTATCAGGAAAATGCTGCTGCTCATCTCCTGGTTCCTTTCCTTCCGTTGCCTCTTACGACACCCGCGTACGCAAGGACGTAAGGTAGTGCCATATTTTACACACCATATTTCCACAGCAATTCCAGGAATACGTTATAGAATGATTTAAATTACAATCTTGGAAAAAATATAGACTAATTTTTTTGGATAACTACTTTTAAAGTAACTCCTTTGGAAGGTCTTGATTTACCTATTTACGTCTTTAAGTACTTATTTCCATCAAATAAGCATAAAACACAACATAATCAAGTATCAATCAAAAAGCAATCAAACATTTTGGGCGATTAATCATATTAGACTAAGTTAAAATCTACGTTCTTGATTTATGCCGCTTGCCCGTTTTGGACCTTCTATATTTATAATGGTGCAACCGGGACCTGGGGGTAAAGTGCGCTCAACTAACGAGGCGCCCAGATACCGTTCACACGTGTTCCAAAACAGAAAATAAATTACGGATTTTATTTACAAATATTTATAAAATACTTAATACTTACGTTTCTACGATATTACCGTTAGCACTGTTAGTCGTATCTTATGGTCCAATAACACGTCTAGAGTATAAAAATTCATCAAGTTATTTTTATGCCACTCGACTATAGATGACGGTTCCATTACGTTAATTTTTTCATTGTATACTCCATCAATTAACAAAAAAGTAATATTCCGAAAGTTACTATAGTTGATTACACAGTACGTAAAACATGCGAATCCTACTCGCACTTGAATGTCTTTTATTTTTACAAGGTAGAGCCACGATGCAAATATATTATGGCTACAGCACAGGTGGGTAGGCTCGACCGGGGTACAAGTAACACGCTCACACAAAACGCCAATGTAAAACAGCAAAATAATGCTGTGTTTCGTATTGTAAGTGTAGAGAACAAGAGACCCCTTTTACTGGCAACGAGAAATTCCATCTTAGTCCGTAGGGTGACACAACACATCTGCATTTTGATTCTTAATCGAGGTTAGATGTAGATATCTATGGGTCACAGAATCCACTTACCATCAGACGGACTGTGAGCTCGTTTGTCACCCTCATTCTATAAAAAAAGTGTTATCCCTTATTATTATTAATTATATATATTATTAATAATATAGTTTTAAGAACCCTTTTATATGTTAATAATCTTCAAATGGTCAATTTATTATTTTTGTGCGTGTAGTAAATGGGCCGGCCATATTGCTCGAAGAACCGAGAACCAATGGGGAAGCAAAGTTCTCCAGTGACAGCCTCGTACCGGTAGGCGAAGTGTGAGGCGGTCCCCCACTAGATGGAGTGACTAGGTGGAGTCTTTGGCTGTAATGATGGTGATGACGATGATGATAGTAAATAATTTTTGAAACGTGGTAGAGCTATGCTGTAAGTACGTCACAGTTGTAGCACAGATGCGTCGTTTCGACCGGGAATGGACTTCGCTGTCACAAAAATCAGCGTAAAATAGCAACTTTATGCTGATGTGTTTCGTATAGTAATTGTAGACACCCTTGTTGCTGTAACAAGGTGTTCCATCTATTTCTTAATCGAGGTTAGATGTAGATATTTATAGGCCACAGCATCCATTTACCATCAGAAGGACTGTGTGCTCCTTTGCCGTCCATTATCAATAAAAAAATACCATTGACCAATTTAATCAGTTTATAGCACCGAAAACTCCTTTCGAACGAACTTTGGAGCAAACTGCACTAAGGTAAATGAAACGTGAATCGAGTCAATATTTTCCCGCAATATCATGATACACGGTGCAACCTCAATATTGTGAAATACGAAAACTTGTGCATTATTAAAATACGTAGAGCCAAGTCTCAAGGTGACCTGCTGGTAGTAGAGTCTGGTAAATAAAAAGAAATATTATTTTCGCAATATTTGCGTTGTAGTAGAATTAGTCAACATTGTCTCATGAGTAAATACAGAAAGGAATTTTTTTATTTGCATTATTTGTTTGCTCTTAACAATATATAAAAAAATGAGGAGACCTATGAACGTTGTGATAAGTAATAAAGCCAGAGCGCTATACCATTTACGGATTGGGGAGTATTGGGTAAGGAAAAAATATAATACTGTGCAAGTGGCCTCCCCAATACGTCAAAAACATTATTTTATTTCGATTAACAAAAAGTTTTAGACTCTATTTGTAACAATAAAATAAGTTATCTACAAATTATAATTTAAAAAACAAAATTTGGAAAATCCAAAAGTGCACAACTCGAACGCTCATGTAATATTTTAGGTATATAATCAACTTACTTTTATTGATTACCGAAACACGTATTTCGTTTAAAGCTACAAAAAATTGTATCTGTTTAATTCGATTTTTTTTTGATTTCTTGGTACCGGTGATTCGTATTGTGTTACCCAAAAAAAAAGCCAACAATTAATTTAAAAAAAAAACCTAAACATTAAATTTTGCATGCCTTAAGCCTGAAGCGCGGTGGTGTGCATTACTGCCGGCTAAAAATTAAATTTAAATAATGAACGGGTTCAGTTTTTCAAAAGATATCTTGTTCATATCCATACAGACCAACTGACGTCCAAGTGACATCATTTTCAATAAACTTTTTTTAATAATAATCTTATAACTACGCATCAGTATTAATTGAAATCTCTTCCTGCTAATTCTGTACTTTTTTTATTATAATATATAAGTGCGACATAGCGCTGGTGAAAGTAATTTGAGTGGAACGCGATTTTTTGATTTGGTAACAATAGAGCACTACATCTCCGCTTCGCGTTCGATGTGTGTAATACAGCCGACACGATTGACTACAAATTTACATTTAGAAAAGTAAAGAAGTAGCTTATAAAATTCCCCGTCTTACTAATTATACAAGGCAATGTTTCGTAGGTCCGTAAGTGCGACTGTCGATCATGTGGTCCCGAGTTTAAATCCGTGGTCGGACCAAAGTGAATGATGAAGTTTATCTGTCAAAAATTTCCAGTAGCAGCCCACAGACAGGAGGTTGACGTTTTTTTACCCCAGTGCCTCAGAACGCAGATAACGGTGATGGTCCTGGGCCCGATCTGTCTCTAGTCGCGTCAGATTGCCGACCCACCGGAACTATGAGAGTGATGGAACAGAGAGTGTACCGTATTCGTATCTACACTTGTGCACTATAATCCCGTCTCGCACAAATGATTGTGACTGACCGCCGGAACCGAAATTCAGTCAAAAGCACAAAAACAAATTGTGCAAACAAATTATAATAGGTCTTTGTGTACGGGAGGAATATGACGTGATTTTTTTTGTAAAATATATTTAATTAATCAAAGTATGCACCGTTGTTATCTATGCACTTTTGCCATCTCATAGCAGTTCATTGATCCCTTTACTAAAAAAAACCATGGGGGCGAGAATCAATAAACTCTTTGAAGGCGG
>DWHP01003945.1:0-12963 GCA_018247895.1 Parnassius honrathi
ACTTCGAAAAGCAATAAATACATTTTTAAATAGTAATGTTGTGTCACTTCCTTGATTCCCGAAATTTTCAGTGCCGTTATCTTCACGGATACAGTTAGCCCGTTTATCGTTCCAAAATACATAAAAAAACAAGGATTATAAAATAAAAATATACAGTTAAGATAATTTTCAAAAATATAGGTACACATTATCATTGAGTAAATCAATGCACATTATAAGAACAATTTCTGCCGAACGCCTTATCCTTATTTATATAAGAAAATATTTTTTAAATGGTATTTGTCGTTTTATGAAACAAAAAGGATGTTAGAAACTATTCAAAACTTATTAAATAAAAATAAAAACTAACAACTCTAAGTAAAATGGATAAAAACTCTAATGTAGTTGACATGTTTGTAGATAATGACCTGATATCTCCTATTCTCAACTCGGAGACATTTTCGAAATGAACGCAGTTATGTTAAACGTATCATAATAACAAAATATAACAATAATTGATGAATTAGATAAAATAATATACCCTACGGATTATTTTAAAATCACTTACAATTTGATTCAGGAGTATGTTTAATTCGTTTTGCGTAACTACACCCATAAAGCACCAGAAAGCAAAAAACTTTTCGTCTATGCTCGGGAAATTTTCTGTCATATGCGATCCTTAATAATTCAGATATCTTTTAGCGGAATCGAAATTCATCTAACGATCTGCAATCCCCGAAGCAGACTCGTAGATAACAATAGTAAATGTTTGCATTGAGACTTTCCCCCTTTCCGTGTCGTCTCCGTCTTTTGTTTGAGCTTTAGCATGCAGTATGATATTACGAGTGTCGAGCAACCCGTCAATCTTGTTCATCGAATTCGTATTTTAGGAATTGTTCGATGGAAACTTGTCTATGCTTTTAAGATCCGATGAGTCTGTCAAAAATAAATTCGCGACCATGCAACCCGTTTGTTAATCAAAATCTTCTAGAATCAAATCTTTAGAAGATGATATACACACTAAATGTAATTGCATTTCAGAATATGTACATCTATAACAAATAAAACAACTAAATTCAGAGACAGTCTCGAGTTCAAATTCCACAATGTCCAAATTTGTGATTAGGTTTGTGTTATATTGAAAAGGATGGCAACGCACTTGTAAATCCTCTGGTGTTGCAGAAATTCATAGGCGATATGATCACTTAGCATCTAGTGAGCCGTGTGCACGTTTGCCTCCTCTTCCATAAAAAAAAAAAACTATATTGTTACATTGATTTTGCGCTTGAGATTGTTTCTTAATACCGGTCGGTACACACCATTTATTTATTTATTGAAATCAATACATAAGTGTAATCAGCACAAGTCGGAAAATAATAAAATGTGAAACATCTAGACAATTAATAATTAACGATTTAATCTAAAATTTAAATTTAAATAAACACAGGCACGTAAGGCATATCAGTTTTGTAGAGAACCGGAAACCCTTTTTACTGGAAACGAGGCATTCCGTCTTAATCCTCACGAGTGACAGCGCATCTGCATGTTGATTCATAATCGAGGGTGGGTGTAGATGTCTAAGGGCCACGGCTAGCATTTAACATCAGGTGGACTGTGTGCTCGTTTGTCACCTATATAAAAATATCAGAGAATAAATAACACACGCGTGGGTAGCGCGTTGCGAGTACTCGGGTTTTGCCAAGCAAAAAGGAGTAATCGTCTGACGAGACTTCTCACCTACCACGTGCTTTTATCGTTGGGTCACTGTCTTCTCTAATGGTTTCTACTGTGCCGGAATGAACAACGGTGGCGCAGTAGTCCCATTGTTCTTTATAATAGTTGGCAGTGATTGAAGCAGGACAATGATTTTCATATAGCAGTAGCTGCTGCGTTAAATATTTTAGATTAATGATAAATCTTTATTGATTATTGATAAATTTATTCGCAATTAATAAATTTATTACTTCGTGGTCAAATAGAAAGTTTTCTATATTCGAAACTATTCTTCATACTGATAAATAATAAGAAAAAAATTGGATATACATACTTAAAATTGCAGAAGAGACCAACAGTTATATCAATTTTATTTTAAGACTTTTGACCTTCTCTATGTTATTGTTATTCTTAGTATGCTGGGCACTATCTCACGTCAAGAGAAATAGACTTAGAACCACACCAATTCTCACGCAAATGTTTTCAGGGAAATAAAATGGAAGACGTACGACTCAAAGTTGATCCGCGGGAACATTGAAATCCCGGCAAAGCGGGCACGATCGGTGGGAATGGAGTGTAGAAATTGAAACAAATTGCGTCAAAGTGGCGGGGTAACCAAAGCATTTATTTATCTGCCAGCTCGTGCGGAACCACCGCACCGTCACTCTTGTTTTCTATTTTCAGATGTGGTCGCATGTGAGGTGTTTCCGGATTAATTACCAGTGAACATAAAAGGTTTTGTAATTATTCATTAGCATATAATCCGTAATACAGTAAGTATGAAATATTTTAGATTCCCCTAGGTTTTTGATTTTTTATTGAATTTGCCTCGCGACGTCATTTAACGTTTTCACTATCCACGCCGAATTAGATCTATTTAAAAAAGCGATATTGATTATAAACAGTAATTCCGTTACAGGCACAGAAATCAAAACAATTGTCTTATTTAATTGTCTTACGATTTCTGTGGATACATGCTATCAAGATTCCAATGTTGCATATAGGTCTCCCCGTAGATTGTCACATATAGAAAGAGGGGGATTTTCGCCCTAATAACTACGCTTGGCGGGGAGTTGACAACCGCAGTTTTTTTATATTTTAGTAGTTATTAGAAAGACATTGCTGCCCATCTCTTGGTTTGGTTCCCACTGTGAAATAATCACTGATCTATTTTAGATAAATGAGCCTAGAGTTATAAATGGCTATAATAATAATAGTAAAATGTAAGGCTGCATGTTTATCTTAGGATTACTTTCATAGTATGTTCTTACTATAAATTGACCATAAATGGTTAAATGATTTAGGTTCGTATTACAGGATTCTTATTACAATAACAGGGTCCTTATACGATATACACATGTTTAGGCTCATATGACTTCGTTTATTTAACCTACTTGATTTAGTTTACCCAACCTCTGTCGGTTCTTACAATATACAATACAGGGTGGTGGATATTCTAACACCGCCAGTTCATAGTCAGTTAATTAAATTTATAGGTCGAAAATTCATACTCTAAGGCTCTATTTTATTATAAACATATGCGAAATAACCAAATTTTATTTCATAACTTAAATGCAGATAGCGCTGTTAATTAATATCGGTGAGAATACTAATAATTTAAACGGAATATAACATAAGCGGCGTGGTTTCAGCCGAATGCGCATAATTAATAATAACAATTAGTAATGCCTGATGTGCCGCTGTTACAAATTATACAAATGAATTAATTCACTTTGATTTACCCCATATCCACTCATGGGCATACATTTAAAGAGGCACGCGTACAAAAGGTTAAACTTTCTTTACTGTTTTTGTATTGAAGTAAGGCTGACATAGCCTACACCGTAGCAGTTGGATGCTTAAGAATCACATTTATTTTATTGATAAAAATTAAGAACCAAAATGCAAATACGTTTTCATTGCCGTATATGTGGAACATAAACTTTCCTGACACTTATTACATAAGTGTATTTTGAGCGAGCGTAGTCCTACCCGGGCGAGCCGATCCATTAGTGCTTAGCCATGATACACTACAGTGTAGTTCTACCACATAAAATATTATGTCATTTTTATTCAGTAGCCACTATAATCTAAATAGGTATATTTTATTACCATTACAGTCCTTCATAAGTCCACTGCTGAACAATGGCGCCCCTTAAGGTTTTTATGTAGCAAATAGACACTGCCTCGTCTACATTAACTAAAAACTTGGTTGCACTGTCCAACTGTGTGTGTTCCAGGAGGTACATTCTTTAGAGTATAAAAAACCAGTATAATTGCAGTCTCTTGGGCATTCTGTCTCGGTCCTCAGAGTTGACAACGCATCTACTACCGGGTGGACTACTTCGTTTATCTCTCGATTTTGTAGAAAAAATAGACCAATCAATGTACGCGATGTTAATTAAGAACTCGATAAGGCAAACGTTTTATCGATGTCGCTGGCCTATGAAGTTATTAACCTTCATCAAAGATAATATTTTTTTAATATCCTCAGTTATAAAATAAACACGATTTTAAAATAAGCAAGTTGATTTAAAAATAATAAAATAGTCTGGATTTTTATCAAAAAACATTACAAGCAATGATAAAACAACAAATGAAGAACATGATTTTAATTAGCAGAAAAGTTTGCTTTTTAATCTATCAGCAACCTTCACAGCTCTACACAGGCCCGTAGTTTGTTGGTAAGTAATTCATAACTCGCAATATACCCAGCAACGCGGCGGCTCGTATCTAAACAATGTTTATTTACTGATTGCACCTGGCTTTACTCGGTTTCCAACATCGTCACTTCGATATAAATTATTGAATTGACTTTAAACTATTTGGAAATGCCACAGACTAATACATTTCTGCATTTGGCCGAAAGTTGAATTTATTTTCTTAATGAAAAATTTAACCTTCAGCAAAGTCATGTAGCAGATATTAGATTTTTATTATAGTTTATCTTTTACAGAGTTATGTGGCAAGTTGTTTAAGTGATGGTAGCTGGGGAATCTATCATGATATTTCGTCCGTGTGTGTGTGTGTGTGTGTGTGCGTGCGTATGTGAACATTCCAGAATAATCTTAATTTCCACCGATAATTGGCGGCATCACCATCTCGTTGATTTCAGACAACAGAAATACCTAGACCAAAGCAAAGTCTTGGTACATCGGTAACTTTTTAAAATAATTTAATTATAGCAGTAAATAACTATTGGCGGTATAAGAAAGAATCACTGCCGTGTGTATGCACGCAAGCACACATACACTCACGCAGACACGCACTGCCACTTAAACTTTTAGGTGTATTTTTTTAAAATTTATTTATTTATACAAAGACACATACATTTATATTACAATTTTCTCGCCAAACCGCAATCAGTTTGTGGGCGAGTACACGCTCATAAAATTATATATTATTATGCACCATCACCTATACACCATATAAATACAGATATAATTACAACAGCAAAAGGAAAATAAAAGATAATAATTATCAAAGTCACCTACTACAATTACAAAGTATTTAAAAATAATAAAAAATTATAATAATAGGTAACAACAACAACAAGAGCAATCAATGGATGTTTGCATTAATATCCTTTGTAGAGAGGATTTTAATAAGTCTTTATTTGGAGGCGTTTCTCTCAACCATTTTATTTTGTTATAAATTCTGGGCACAATGTATTTATTCAAGCGCTGTCCATATTAGTTATTTGCAGTCGGCCTCCAGTTTTTTCCCTTGTCTTACGCGTGATTTAAGTGTTAATAATAGGTACTTTATATTCCTCAGTACAATAATGTTCCAGGGCTATTAAATATTCTAATCGTGTTTCAATTGGCAGTATTTTACACATGGGAAATAATTTTTCATATCCTATTTTACAACTTTTCTTATCTTTTGAATTTATTAAAATAGTATGATGCGAATTTGTAGGCATTAAACCTGTTTTATATAGATACTAAATGTGCGGCCATACACAATAAGACCATAGTTAATAAAAGACATAACTAGTGCATGGTACACCACCAATAGAACATGTTTAACTACTACTCTTCAAATTTGATAAAATTTGCCTAAAATAGATCTTAATGTTGAGCATACTTCTTTAACGGGTAACTTCCAATTAAAACTATTATCTGCCAATAACCCTTAATATTTGCAACTATTTACAAATTCTATTCTAGCACATTGATATGATAACTTTCCCTTATGCAAGCGCTCAAGTCATGCTCTACGATACCTATTTCTTCATAGCGTACATTCTTAGCTAGCTAGAGTATGGAGTGTATACTGCATAGCGTTACATAAGAGTAATTATTCAAATTATATATTATATGTAGGTGTGGTCGACAATCCAATCACAATCTTGAATTAGTCTTAGAGATAAGCGGCTGGGACAGGCAGACATAAAACATAACAATTATACATATAATCATCTCGCTGCATGTTTGTATGTTCCTACGGAACGCGACCTTATCAACGTCATTAGTATGATAGTTACAGTAGTCGAACTAGACGGAACTTTCATTCGCAAAATTCTTCTTGTAGGCATCTCTCTAAAGTTAAAGTTACAGCCGGTATACGTCCTACTGCTGGGCACAGGCATCCCCTCATTTCTGAGAGGGTATTAGGGTAAGGAAATGTCCACCGTGCTGCCGCAAAGTGTATTGGCGAACTTCACATGTCTTCGAATTTTTTTTCTTATTCCTCAGACATGCAGGTTTCCTCACAATGTTTTCCTTCACCGCCGAGCATATGATAAATCAGCACTTAAAATTGCAATTAACAACTTAATTGGTGCCGGCAGGGATCGAACCCGGTTTGCTCGCGTACTGTGAAATTTACAACGAGCGCTAATCATCTGAGCTACCACGGCTCTCTAAATGTTCTCTCTGTAAATCTCTCTAGTTATATATAAATATTATTATTTTTTAATAAAAATGTTTTCCTTCTACATCACTACATTCATACTAACGTACGTATATGAAATCATTATTATAAGTTACTGCGAAACATGCTCTCTATTGCGTATTATATTTGTCTTGAAGCACACTCCTAACCTGCATAAACTT
This sequence comes from Parnassius honrathi, assembly GCA_018247895.1. Taxonomy (NCBI): domain Eukaryota; kingdom Metazoa; phylum Arthropoda; class Insecta; order Lepidoptera; family Papilionidae; genus Parnassius; species Parnassius honrathi. The sequence goes on from DWHP01003945.1 coordinate 6,753, forward strand.
TTTTTATTAACTTCCGCATGACTCGACGAGTTACCACGTTCTACTGAATACAATACTATTTACGTAATACTCGTAGTATTCCTTGAAAATTGTGAAATAGTTCTATTCTTTTGTATGAGATTTGTAAGAATGTTTAAACCGAAATAAAACGCTTTTGAAACGTATGTATCTACATAAAATTCTACGATATCTATATAGGCGCACATCCAAACTTCCAACCTTAGTTGCATTTAAAGATGTCTAGATATGGATATCTAAATAAACAAATTACCGTAATCGTGGTAATTTCTCCCTTTATTGGTAGTGGAAATTATACGTGGTAGAGTCATGCTGCAGTTGTATTAGTCGTATAGTTGTAGCACGAATGGGTCGGCTCGACCGGGGAAGGACCACGCTCTCACAGAACATCAGCGTAAAATAGTAACTTAACGCTGCTGTGATTCGTATGGTGAGTGTAGAGAACCGGAGACCCTTTTTATTCGAAACGAGGCATTCTATCTTAGTCCTCACGAGCTACATCGCATCTGCATTTTGATTCGTAATCGAGGATAGATGTAGTCTACGGGCCGCAGCAATCACTTACCATTAGGTGGATTGTGTGCTCGTTTGTCACCCCGTCCTATAAAAAAAATCTAACCGTGTAGTGGCGGTTAAAAAATATCTACTAGTCGTTCCGACGGTTTCGTAAGACGTAACCTAGGAAAACTGTCAAAGAGAATGGGGAGCAACATTTTATTATCGTTTTGGTAACAACGCATAATCATAAAACCCTCGGTTGCCAACATAACAACTACGTAGCAACAACCGTAAAATCCACTATATTAGGCTATCTATGTGGGAGGCCTACCTATGTTCAACAATGGACCTTGATAGGCGGTAATAAATAAATGATAAAAATAATTTTCACTACGCTTTGATATAACGAGACATTAATTGATATTATGTTTAAACGGTTTTTGCGTTGAATATCGCCTGATAGAAAATACAGAAAGATATTCGATGCTATTTATTCAACAGATCATAAATCAGATCGGCACATGTAGGAAACTCAGCTGTCGAGATTCCAGAATGTTACGATTGAAAAATAATGATAGCATATTGTTAAATATTTTGAAAATAAATATAACATTTAAGAACTATTATATAGGAGTTTATTAAATTATTGACAGTGAAATGGCGGTGAAGAATATCCACTACCCATACCGTTCAGTGGGTTGCGTAAGAGCTTAGAGTATTTATTACATACGACTGTTAAATACTCTAAGCGTAAGAGGCGATAGAGGGAAGCAAACTTGTCTCTCTGCAGCAGCATCTTTCTAACAACGACTTAATATTTAAAAAAAACTTCGATTGCCAAACCTCCCGCCAAGCGTGACATCTATGGCAAATATCCCTTTATTAGGCAATCTATGGGGGAGATCTATGTCTAGCAGTGGCCTTAGGCTGTTACGTTATTACATCATTACAATTATTACAATTACAAAAAAATCTGATATGAGTAAATTATTTTCTCGTGGTGGAGGCAAAAGGAAATCAATCACTAGATAAAGAAAAATGGAAACACATATATTTCCTTCTAATGTATAGGTCATTATTTCGGCTACAAATTTCCAATTTCTCCTAATAAATATAGTTTCTGGTGCATTAAGATCTCTTTTATTCTGACAGTTATTTGTATCTCGTGCCGCAGGAATGTTTTCCCTTATGGCACAAAATGGTTTTACAGAAGAAATCACACGGTGCGAACGGAGTTATAGCTTAATAATATTTATTCAATTAGGTAGCCACAAATATTTCCAGATTAAAGTAGAAAATTTTAACAAATACTGACTTTTGTCTAGAATTGGGCTGAAAACCTATCAGTTCAGAAATCCTAAACTTAAATACAAAAACTCAACGGTTTTTTTTAAATATAAGTGCGTTCATGTAAACTACTTATTCAACAATGAATTTAATTCTGCAGTAGGCATTGTTGCATACACTGCCATCAATGGAATTCACGGATGAATGATGTCGGGGTGGTCGCCGCTTTTCAGATGTCAAGCGATCATTGAATATTTAGCACTTATCTTATGATGACACGTATGGTTATAACTCGCATTGACTGACACATTCGCACGGATATTCCATGTCGCGCTGGTGATTTTCCAGGAATGTTTTCAGACATATAAAAATCTGTTATACAGAAAAAATCCCATCACTCAAAAATTTTAGTCACATACGATATAAAATACAGCCGGCTTGTATTAAAGCGTATAAGTGGAGACAATTTTCCGCGTTATTTATTGGAATGAGGCCGAGTATTGGGACCGTTTGTACAACATCTGCAGCTTTATAGGCACGATTCCCCGCAGGACATCCTGTATTATATATGTAACAGGAGCGGACTATGTAAAAGTCGGGGACCGGTTGCACGCTGGTCAGTCAAAACTTTGTTTGGTCGGAATTCGTATAGTCTCTCAATAAAAGTCCGAAAGTAATTTCACCTTGGGACCGTCCCCTATCTATTTATAAACTCGCTAGAGGGCAGTTTTGTTTCTTCGACATATTTATAAATTGCCAATCCACTTTGAGAGGTAAAATGTAAAAATGGAATGTAAGCTTTTTTCTCGTTGAATCTACGCGCAACGACTTCTATCGATTACCGAGTTAGATAGAGATTCTCTGACGGACGGCGGCGGACAAACTTTCCCAACTAACGATAACAAAGGCGCCACTAAATCTATTGCGAGAGCTGGGATTGCTTGAAAAATGTGCTAGCCGACAAGTCCGAACTCGGCAACAACGTAAATTGCGAATTTCACGCAGCAACTGTGGGATTAGTCAATGGAAAGTTTGTAGGGACGCTGGCCGAAGTTTTAATTCCAAAAAATAACAGAAAACAATATTCAAGTTAAATCTAATTAGGCAAGGGACGGTAGGGATTAATACGTAGAGCTGATCGGCGTGCTTCGATGAATAATCGAGCTCGCGCAGAAGCGATTAAAACTAATACTTTGTGTGAAGGCTGCGGCATGGCGCAGAGAATAAAGTTCCCACTGTGCCCTCTGCGCTATATTAAAATTACTTTCCAATAAAATTTAAATATCGGTCTAGGTTATCAACTGGATAGTACGAAAATTTTTCGATTGCATAATTGCACAATATCTCGGGAAGCCCATAGGAAGGAAGCTTCGAGAGAATCGATTTGTGCCAAACCCGATCAAAGGCCTTCGCTGTCCAAACTAACCGCCAAAGCCTCCCCCTTGGACTCGATCGCCTGCGCCCATTAGTGTGTTAGATAAACAAGAAGATCACCGGATGAGCGACTTCGACGGAAACCGTACTCGCAGTCACAAATCAGCTGGTGCTCCTTAAGATATCACATCAGCTGGTTGTTAACAATGGATGGCGATAGTCCTGTGGTTGGACGGAACAGAGCGGTTACCACTTTAGAGATCGAGTGCATGAAAGCTGTTTTCCACGTATTCGGGACTACGCCTAAGGAGTAAGAGTAAGAGACGCGTTAGAACCGGTGCCAACTTTGGAGCACACGTCTTCAGCACAAAAGGGGCGGGGAGGGGGGGGGGATAGAGCAAACACACGGTCAGCGGTGTGTTCTCCTTGTCATCAACACTCGAGGTGGACGCAAAAAGACAGCCTAAAAGATCGTCTTTTTATTTCGTGGCGTGGCGGCCGGGTATCACAGATAACGAAATAAATAGTTATATTCCCCGTAGTACCACATCAACGACAATGTCAGCAACAGCGCTGGGATCATCCAGCGAGAAGCAAACCCGCCCCCATGGGTTGTATGCAAAGAAAGATCGCAATCCGTACCAGTCCACCGAACTGTAATGTCAAACAAGGCGGCAGCGGGCAGAACGCAACTGCGAAGGGAGCGTGAGTCGCAACAAACTCCGGATCAGATAATGGTCTTAGGAGACAAGAGGGGCATCGACGGAGACTTGATATCCGTTCGGATGAGAGTTCAGCGGAAGCTCCAAAAGAAAAAGAGCATGATAATCCACATTTAGAATCCGCGTAGGCAAATAACCAGTTGTGTCAGACCATATGCCAAAGAAAAGTCACAAACAGATCACCCTGCACGATCGGTTAGATGTGAACCGAGCCATTCGGCGTGATGAGCGTAACAATCGCTAAGGATCACGATCTTTGTGGATGGGATCTGCTATAGAAAGGAATCTGCAGCTATTTTGGACGTGGTCGATAAGTAGGTTTGTTTGGGATTTACCGCTATGGGACCTATTGAGGCACCCGTAGACGCGCGGATGTTCATCAGTTTATCGTTATCTACGCGTAACCAAAGGATTTATCGGTCCGAATCTTCATGACTGCCGAGGCGTCGAGTACAGATGCTTTCTTCACGTATACGCAAACCACAGCCCAAGGAATAAAGGAGCGTTCGAAATTGTACCACGGGAAGGAGAGATCCCCAGATAGTAGCAGACGGTGTTTAGGTTCAAGTGAAGCCCTCTGATGTTGCAGAAATCCACGGGTAGCGTGGCAGGGATCGCCTTAGTCTTTTTGCTCAGATGACCCCGAGCACTTTTTGTCTTCAGCGGGATTTTGCTCCTCCCCCTCCCTCCCCAGAATACGCGGGGCACCCTGAGCACCCAAGCTCAGGAGTGGAGTAGCTAGGTCGTGGATGCTCAGTGAGGGATTCTCCATGAACAGGGGTGCTGGTACCCCTCTGGGGTGGTCTTTTATTTTATTCCGTTCACATGTTGATGTTGGGGGTACTTTTTTATGAATAAAACTAAATTTACAGATTTTATCGCGTTTATTTAACCACTTTCACTTATTTTTAATTCCCGACGTTTCGGGTGCTCTACAGCACCCAGGGTCACGGTGGGTATTTTGTTTGTTAGATTGCTCGCTTACTGTGAAATTAACGGCAAGCGTGCTCGGTCACCACGTCTATACTTTGAGCCATTGTGTAGTTATAAAACTAAGCTCCTCTCCATGATTAACATGGGTACATCGCTTTCTTCGAGTTATAGAATCTTCCAGTGCAGGCAAGGACAATAAAAATGAGCAGAACCACATTCTCGTTAGTCAACGAAAACAACATGAGAAAACCTGCATGTTTTTGTAATTAAAAATATTTTAAGGACATGTGAAGTCCGGCCAACACGAACACTGCCTCAATGCCAGCGGCAAACTTTCCCCTGCTCCAAAACTTTTTGTATAGTTAGGGAATGTCCCAGTTCAATATATTTTATTCGTTTGTGGTTTTATATTTTACAATTTCTTTGTCGTGAATAAATAGAATAAAGTTTTATATTTTAAGAAACCAGTGTGCAGGAGTGAATCTTGCATAGGGTGTTTTTTTTTCTAAACAATCAAAGACTTATATTCATTTAAATGCATTGTATTGTTAGTATATAAACACATATAAATTTTACGATTACGAAACTGAAATCTGTGCCAACATAACGTCGAAGACTAATTTGAATTTACACAGAGATGTGCAAAACTGGTCATACGAGAAGTAATGTCTGAACTAGGAACACATAATCTATACAGTACTGCGTTACGCAGTAGCAAGTGAACGGGAACTATAACAATATTTGTTTATGTCAAACCAACGAGCGTAAATTCTCAAAAACAACTGCGAACAATATGCAAATGCTATCCGTTACCCGATTCCCTTGCAAACACAACTGCGGAAATAGTTTTCGTTACGCCAACAATCCGCGAGTACTCGTATCACGCGGAATAATGAGTCTCTCTCTGTTGTCGCCATAATGCCACTTCAGTGTATTATAAAAAATATTCATGTGATAAAGTAAAAATAAAATGTAAATCGAGTTAGATACTTCTATCTCTAAATAAACTAATACTCAATTTATAAGCTGTAACTGAGGTAAAGCTGTTTTTGCTACACAAGGTCAGTTAATTACGAAATTAGTATTAAATAATAGTTTATCGGTTTTTAGAGTACTATATTAATACACGAAACAATATCTCAGTGGTTTAATCTTTAATTTTTGGCACTTTTAACTCTTTTTTTAGTTATATCTATAGTTTAAGTAATTTATTACTAATCTAATTAATATAAAATCAAACTAATAATACAGAAATAAACAGTAACCCTTACATTTTTCTAAGACATTATCTTCCCCGATATGATCATTTTTTACGTGGTAGAGCCATGCTGCAGTTATATTAAAAATATAGTTGTGGCACGAATGGGTCGGCTCGACCG
>DWHP01003946.1:0-12963 GCA_018247895.1 Parnassius honrathi
TAAATAATTATAATTGCATAAGTTGATAAAAATTCTATGCAATAGCTTTACCGCGGCAGTCCCCGAGTGCCACACGTTTTTTTTTTTTAAAGATATTTTAGGTCCACCCACACTCACTACCCGTCATCGTAAACGTGATGTTTATACCGTCAACTATCAGAACCCATGAGATATTTCTGGCGTACTCATAGTCGACGCTTACGATGGATTTGCTTGCGCTGCAAACGCCCAGACGTATATAATTCACAACAATATTGCACATAATAAGTTTAATAGTTTAGTAATAAAGTTCTCCGGGTCTATTCGATTACCACTACAGCTTCCGAATATTTGGATTATATCAACTGCATAATTTTAGTGCCTAACGTAGATGTACTCGCTCCTTGCAGCTCTCGTAACTGATGCAGTGCTTATGATATCGAATCAGTGGTGGAGTCGCTTGCATAATATCTAAGATTGAAAACTAAAAATTGATAACCCTTTTTAACATGAAAATGAACATGATGCGCTTCTGTGACCAAACGTGTGGCGTCGCGGGTAAGAAGTCAGTGCCTGAATAAAGTCCCTCGGGTGATAGCAGGTGATGAAGTGAAGCCCTAGATGATAAATCACATTCGAACTGCTTAACGTAGCATAAGCCTATTCACTGCCTGGAACACCCAGCTTGTAAAGACTGTTGCCGCTAATTTATTCCACTCCTCTGTTGTACGCATTGCGAAAGACCAAGCTAACGTTTTGGTTTGAATCGACAGCAAAGGGGTCGATGCCTGGTTGTGTAGCGTGGAAAGGGGAGGGATGAATTAGGGCATGTAATTTCTGCATATACTCCGAAATGCATTATTTAGAATACCGAGAGGCTGAATTCTCTGCGGCTATGGTCGAGGCTGATAAGATTGGTTCAAACCAAATAAGTGTTACCAACGAGCCTCTTAGCACGTCTTCAAGGGATCCAAAGCTGCTAGGTGGAGTTTTGCAGCACCAGGGCATATCTGACAATTGTACTCCATGTACGACCGGACTTGCGCTTACAGTGATGTTCGTAATTAATCTATATTTAAAGTTGAATAGTTATTTCACCTCAACCATTAAAGTAACAAAATTGATGTAGTAATAACAAAAATAATTTCTTTGTGCACGGGATTTACTAACATTTAAAATTGAATCATTTGACTCGCATTTAAATACGTAAATGTTTCTGTAGTATGGTCGAAAATACGAGTACTTTCTAAAAGGCATGGAGCGGTTGTAGTTAAAAGCCTGTAGAAAATTAAAATTACGTCGCATATTCTCTCTGTTTATTCTCACGATTCATTGCTCTGTCTAACGAGCAGGGAGGGTACGTCTCATCGCAGTGTCACGTTCATTTGAAGCTATTCGTTGTCTCTATCACACGCAAGAGATATAGGAATGTAGCGTTGTGTTTTCTTTTTCCCTGTGCCGCCAAAATTAATTTGATTTGATATAATTGGCTGTGGTAAGGACGCTATATTGTCGCCATCTGTGGAGTATCGTAAAACGATTTTTGTGCCAGAAATAAGTTTTTTGTGTCACTTAGTTATATTTATTCGCTTTGATATTGCGGTAAATAGCACTGCAGCTGTGTAGAACAGAATAGAATAGAATAATTTTTTATTCAATATAGACTACAAGTTATTCTTATTGAAAGGCAATATTTTAATTTACCACTGGTTTGAAATAAAACCTCGGTCCTGGGAAGAACCAGCAAGAAACCCAGCGGGACTTTTTTAAAAATAAATTTTACATTGTCAATGGTCAGAAAATATTTACAAAATTTATTTTAGAAACGCCTTGGAAGCGACCACCTCATTCCCAAGGGTTATGATCAACCATATATTCATTTATATCATAATAACCCTTTTTATACAGTTTTTGTTTAATTAAATATTAAAACTTGGTAATAGAGAGTTGTTATTTTCCCTTGTATATTTTCTGGGACTTTGTTGTAATAGCGTATACATTGCCCCAAGAATGAATTACTGAAACTGAGAAACTGGTGGCACCAGCTTGTGTTTGTTCCTAGTGTTTACAGAGTGTGTCACTCTTTTACTAAAACTACCTTTATTTTTGTGAACATACATCAAATTTTCATAGATATACTGAAGGGCCAAAGTTAATATATTTATTTCTTAATTTTTTTATATAAGAGACTCACTCAGTTTAAGGTTGCTCTATGCTCTAATGGCTCTCATCTACAAAACAAAAATAGTTTCTAAGTCAGCCACATTCCTCCATAGTAAAATTCCCTATGACATTATGCTATGGAAGTAACTGAAATAAACTAATCTAGCTGTCTCGACACTAATGAGATGTCTAATCTTAAGCATAAGCTGCAGAGATTAGTCTGCGTGCTAATTTAGATATACAGGGGCTCCTCTGAAGCTTGTGGTCCTTCCCCGGTCGAGACGACCCATTCGTGCTGCAACCATAATTCCGCCGCAGCGTTGCTCTACCACGTTGAGTAAAAAAATTATGCCTATAGTGCAATCTCACCTATCAGATAAGAGATTAAATATTTCCAATTAGATATGAAATGAATACCCAAATAATATTTTATGTTATTGGCATCAAAACATAACATCAATATTCCTTTTATCCATTTCTAAGCCTTTGTGAACATGAGCTGCTCGCTCGCGACGCTGATTCGCCTCTACTATTATTTGTATTTGTCTACTCTTCGTTATTATAATCGGATATCTTTCTCTCGATATCAATTTTTCCTCGTTATATTTGGATTCAAACGTATTTTGCTACAATATTTGTTTTAACGATAATCCGCAATAAAAATAAAGTTTTATAATCTACCTATACACGTATATTACTATTTATTACTATGTATAAAAAGATTATTTATGCGATATTTGAAAGCTTGTATCATATAAAACTAATTAGACATATACAGCACCCACGATGATTTGGGGACTAAAGTATTCGTGTGAATATAAGAAGTCATAAGGTTTTGTTATATAATATAACAATGATGAATGAGCTAACAGTACATCTGAAGGTTAGTACTTACTGGAGCCCAGTTACATCTGCAACCAGCTTCAAAAACAAGCCACAGATGCTGTCTGCTTGAGGATTAAGACGAAATTCACATATATGATCTATAGTTAACATGTGTCTTCTCTGCAAGCTATAAAACATTAGGTATACCTAGAGATACCATATGTCAGGACTTGTCCTGAACTGTCAGGATTTTTTTATAGGATAGGGTGACAAACGTGCACACGGTACACCTGGTGGTAAGTGGTTGCTGTGACCCATAGTCATCAACATGTATCTTCAATTACGAATTAAAATGCAGATGCGTTGTCACCCGTGAGGACTAAGACGGAATGCTTCGTTTCCAGTAAAAAGGGTATCCGGTTCTCTACACTCACCGTACGAAATACAGCAACATTAAGCTACCATTTCACGCTGGTATTCTGTGAGAGCGTGGTCCCTCCCCGGTCGAGTCGACCCATTCGTGCTACAGCTATACTTCTAATATAACTGCAGCATGGCTCTACCACTTTTTCTATACTTCAGTGAAATATATTAGATATCTTACGCAGAAGGGATGGAATTTGCGACGTGGATTGATCGTATAAATGTAAAAATCCAATAATTGCTTTTTTCCACAATAGTTAATTACATTTGCAAAGAATTATGAGGACTTTTCTATAGAAGTCAATTTATTTGTCGGTATTTTTCAATTTTCCATTTGGTAACCCTAGTGGACTGCTATTTGAAGACAAGTATGTCGTATATCATATTTGACAAGATTTAAAGTTTATCTGTTGTGTAAAGCGTTCCTTCAATAGCAAAGTTTGACGGGCACATCGCCAAGCAACTTGTACGAGTGATAAAATGATGCTGTAATGTGTTTTCACAACGTTTTGAAATATCTTTTTTTTTAATTTTTCTAAATATAATTTTGACCCGATTTCATTTTCTTTGAGCTGATTCACTAAGCTCCTTTTTGTAATAGTTACAATTACTTAAAATATAGTTTGCTACGTACCTAGTAACTATTTAAAAAAAGATTAGTTACTCTTTTTTATGATATATTTTTTAAATAATTGTATATAACTATTGTATATGACCGTCTATTGACGGTGTAAGAATACCTGCTACCCCATATCATCCAGTGGGTGTCGTGAGAGGCGACAGAGGGAAACACAAACAGCAGATGAACAGCATCTTCCGGACAACTACTGAATAAAAAAGCGGCTGCCTATCAACTATGGCACCCCATGAGGCAATCTATGGGGAAGGTCTATATTCAGCAGTAAACTTTGCGATAATAGAACTATTTTGTAAAATGGTTAAATAATTGTACGCAGTTGTTAGTAGTGTTCGTTTACAAGGTGTTAACAACCCTTTCTACCTAGGACTCCGTTTGAGCAGGTAGCGCTCCCTTGTCTATTCCTGCAGCTGTTTGGTAGTATCGTGGTCTGCGGCGAAGCCTTACACCAGATTCACCACTGGTGCCGGAAAGGGTCGTGCTGCCGGACGCTCATTTCCGCGTAAAAAGCTCTGGAGGAAAGGTGGGGTGGAGGTCTGTTATGCGGGTAGAAATGGAGGATGATAAATTTCAGGATTTTAATAATTACTAATTGTTTGTGTTTTAACATCTGTTTTATGCAGATCATAATGATCTTTATATTTGTTTCAGGTAAAAGAAAACGAACACAATTCTGGGATAAAAGATATTACGGTAATACAGCGATTAATACTGATTTATATGTGTCGAATGACTTAGGATGCAGTTACTTACTAAATAAAAAAACAGGAACATCTGAAAATCCTAAATTGTCACTGTTTGTTATTCGTTTATTGTAATATATTTATATTTTATTACTACTTGGTGGCCTCGTGCAAAAAAGACGTATGAACTAGAAGAGAAGTAAGCCAAGGTGCAACTATATTGTGGTTGTTGCACGAATGGGTCGGTACGACCGGTACAGGCCCACGTTCTCACGGAATACCAGTGTAAAATAGCAGCTTAATGCAGCTGTGTTTCGTATGGTGAGTACGGATAACCGGAGACCTTTTTTACTCAAAACGAAGCGTTCCATCTTAGTCCTCAGAGATAATACGCATTTTTATTCTTAACTGAGGATAACTGTTGATTCACGTGTGTCTGTGTGCTCGATTTTCACCCTTATACTATAAAAAAGAGATCTTTTTCCACTATAAAGGGTAATTTTAAACACTAGCTGATACTCAGTTTATCCTCTACGTAAAGGGTCGCTTTAATATCGAAATTCTATTAGTAATTGAAGTATCTGAACAAAGCTATATCGATTTTGTATTGTTGTTATCAAACAAGAATTTGTCATTAGGAATTTCGATAATTACTGGAATTTTTGATATTAAAATACACCACCCCTTGTATATCAATTAGCTTTTAAAAATTAAATATTTATAATTACATCCTTTTATTATACAATTTTTAGAAACATACCTTACTTTGCGAAATTTCGTTATCATATATTGATCATATATTAAATCATTGAAGTATTGTGTGCAACCTTATAAATCCGAAACAGGACATTCTGTCTTAGTCCTCAGGAGTAACAATGCATCTGTATTTTGATTCTTAATTGATTATGTCTCTGGGCCACAGCAATCACTTACCATCATTTGGACTGTGATATCTTACTTGTCACCTTTATTATATTAATTATAAAAAAAAAAATTCGTGCAAAATATTAGGGTTTTCTTTTATGACCCCCAGTGCATTCATCATATTCTCTCTCTCTCTCTCTTTCTCTACAGGTCAGTGCTTACAAAAATGCGAACATCCGCTTCCTTTACAATACAGCATCCACTTAATATCGGTTGGGCTGTGTGCTTGTTGTCACCACTATTCTGTAAAAAAATGTACCAAGTACTAAACGAGATGGCGAGACTTGGTTGTTTGCATCACGCGTTACAGCTTACAGCATACGAACTCAAACTTACTCTCTGTTATAAAAAGTTGCTCTGTGCCTCCGACCATGCGCCACATGAGTAAACTTTAGACAAACAACGTTTAGGCAAATCTACACATATTTGGTTCGCGATATCTGTTCTAGTGCGTAGTACATATTAATTGAAAGTATTGAATATGTGAAAATAAATTAGCTAAGATCCCTTTCAGAAATAATATGGTGTGTGATCCTTCGTTTGAAGAACGCCTCTCTCCCACAGTTACGTGCACTATCATTGCTACTCCTAAATCCAACACGACTGACCCCAACACCACACTAACTATACTGAAAAACACCGTCGTAACCACTTGGTTAGAGATGATTATCGATTTCTTCATGGATGTCCATTAATTAGTATTGTCCAGATGGAGTGACGACTTGGTAAAAGAGGCGAAAGTCGATGGATGCAGGTGGCTCAGCACCTTGTTTTATGACATTCTTTGGGGTAGAACTATGTTTAGCAGTGGGCTTTTGTTGTGCTGTGATGATGATGGTGAATAAAATTAATTTTTACCATATTTTTTGCACCAGGCCACCAAACCTAACTAAACGTAAACGCGCTGCTAACCGTAAGGTCTCGAATTCGAATCCCGGGTCTGGCCAAAAAATATTACTTATTGAGTTTTTTCGGCAAGAAATTCTCAGTGGCTACTCTGAGGTAGGTGGCGGTGTCTCACCCCCGTGCCTCGAAAAGCACGTAAAGCCGTTGGTCCTGCGCCTGATCTCTCTCAATTTGTGTCGGTTTACCGTCCCATCGAACTATTAGAGTGAGGGAATAGAGTGCTGCGCATACACATGGCTTCTATAACCCCGTTAGAAATTTGGCCGTGACCGAAATTCGGTCTGGAGGACATTATTAATTAATTGGTGGTACTTTTTTGTTTCAATCCACACATCGTTATTTTGGTCTAGTTAAAGTTATTAGCCGACTTGAATAAAAGGAGGTACTCAATTCGGCTATATGTCTTTTTAGGTATGTTATGCTATATAGGAGCTCAACGCTGATGTGTTTCGTATGGTGAGTATAGAGAACCGGAGACCCTTTTTACTGGAAACAAGGCATTCCATCTCAGTCGTTAAGGGTGGCAACGCATCTACATTTTGGTTCGTAATCGAGGATGAATGTAAACGTTTATGGACCACGGCATCCATTTACCATCAGGTGAACTGTGTGCTAGTTTGTAATCTATAAAAGAAGCGTGCAGCTCACACGCGACAGAAGTAAAACCTTCAAATGAAATTAAATATACAATACAAATACTTTACGGCAAATGATTTATTTAATATTATAATTTAAACTACAAGTTCGACATAAAATATAAGATAATTAAATTTTATAGTAAATAAATGTAACAATCATTTTGATATATATATATCTCAATTTTATCTATTACGAAGTTGAGGTTTGGCCGTTTTTTACTGCTTGTTTCTAAAAAATCGTCTATTCTTCAGAGGTGGTTCCATATAAATTTGTGAAAAACAATTCAACCATAGGATCAAGATCAAATACTAGAACACTGTTAAGATTTCCGTCTTTCAATCCCAAGCTCTATTCTCATTCTTTTTCTGTTAACGCGGTTGCGGATATCACTTCCCTCTAGGACTCGTGATGTTTCTGCCTTGCATTTCATAATTAGTATATAGTAATGTGTTTCTATGAAGAGAAGTGTGTGTGTGTGTGTGTGTGTGTGTATATGTGTTTTTACGTGTATTGTATTTTATGTATGTAATATGTAAGTGCACACTTTGACTACTATTATTTTCTTCACCTCTACTTTAAATAGGCTGGCTGGAAAAAATTTCATCATGGAATAAGCAGAGTACCTTTGTAGATATGTTTTTTTTTACCATTTTCCTATCGAAATATGTGTATACATAAATTATTAAATAAATAAGTAAAAATAATTAAATAAATAAGTAAAGATCAAGTATGTGAAATTTTAATTGGAAATAAGTATTAATTCACCTTAAAAGAGTAATAAACTAACTAATGAAACGCAAAGGCTTCAAATACTTAATTAAAAAGAATACAATAATTTCACATTCAAAAGACAAAAGTCGGGACATTAGTTCTATTACACAACCGATTTTAGTATGTGTATTTCTTATATTTTAGTTGTTTGAAGTCGACTTTTGCTTTTTATTACAAGTTTATTTTATATTATTTTGAAATACTAACTACGAACGCTGTTTGAATTCCTTTGTGAATCGTTTCACTATTTTTTGAAGTTAATTAAGTAGTCCTTTTGCCATGAAAACGATATTAATTTACTTGGGTACATTAACCAGCTTGTTAATGGATTCCATTGGGTTCTCGCAACGCTCATTTATTCGTAAATCTTAATAAAATAATGTTGCGCGTGTCCCGAGGCACTTTTTACGATTTGAAATGAAATGGGTTCTATGTAGTTCGATTTACTCTGGAAAGTACGCTTATATAGCTTATATATACTAGCTTAGCTTAGCTTATATATTATACTGGATTACGTATACATGATAGATAATAATAATAATTATATACTGCAGGCCGGGCGTCAGTCGCGGCGAGACTAACCATCTGTTCGAGACAGAACTATAGTGCCCGAGTGTGCGTAAGTACGAGCACAAGTGCACTCTCTATTCCCTCTCCGATTCCTCTGCTAGTCCGATGGGAAGATAGGAGAGAGATCAGGCGCAGGACCAATGACTTTACGTGCTTTCCAAGGCACGAAGGTGAAACACAGCGAACTTAGAAATTGTGACGTCATTACACTATTTATATTACATGTATCTAAGTGAAAAAACACTGGCTCACTCACTCGTCACGAGATCTCCAAACCTATACATCCGATTAACTTGAAATTTGGATGATTCAAATAGCATGTTTTCTTCTACGATTTCTATAGAAATTGTTTTGACACTTAAGAAGTGTTTCATTTGAATAAAATTAATTTCTACATTTTTATTATCTGGCGTTTCGATGGCTTACAGCACCCACTTACACGATGAGGATTCTCCAGCGATAAAAATATATGTAAATATGTGTTGCAGCTATATTATGGTTGTACTCCGAACTAGCTAGCTCGACCGGGGAAAGGCCACGCTCTCACAAAATACCAGCTTAAAATCTGTGTTTCGTATCCGAAGACCCTTTTGGCATGAAACGATTGGACCCATTCCATTGTAGTACTTAGGATAGATGTATTTAACTACGGGCCACAGCCTCCTCTTACCCGGTGGATTGTGTGCCCGTTTGTCATACATATTCTATAAAAATAGTTTATTCAGTGTATAGTATTCAAGTAAATATGCGATATAAATCACAATGATGGACATAATGTATTACTACCATATGAATTGTTCAAGGATAATACTAATATTGTAGGTGGCACACAAATACAGGTCATATAAATAAATATGCCATCAAAAACATAACTTGTAAAAAAAAAACAAGTCTCACAACTAGGTTCTTCTACAGTAAAAAGTTGTGAGATCCATGTAATACCAAGTCGGGTAATCTATTCGGTCCCTACTTATGGGTCCTTCTGTTTTAAGTTATTACGTAATTAGCTAACCTAATTCCATTTTTTAATGACCATATCAATGTTAAAAACCTTTTATTTTTTAAATATATAGATTGACTTGGCAATCGCGCTAAGCAATCTAATTTAATATAATATGTATAATTTGTGAGACACATTGTGTTTTCATGCGATGGCCAAGTCAATCTATATATTTAAAACATAAAACATTTTTAACATTGATATGGTTACTATAAAATGTTGTTAGGTTAGCTAATTACTTAATAACATAAAACAGAAGGACCCATAAGTAGGGACTGAATAAATTAACCGACTTGGTATTACATGGATCTCACAACTTTTTACTGTAGAAAAACCTAATAGCGAGACTTTGTTTTTTTTACAAGTTATGTTTTTGATGGCATCTCATTTCTTTTTGTAGATACGGTGGTCCTACTTTTTTTTCCTTTCCGGTACCTTCTACTTCTTGAATACCAATAACTTACCACCTATCTACCTATTATACATATTATATATATATATATACACTGATTCATTCACTGCAAATGTAACTTTGTAATTCCATATATTTATATGGGATTACAAAGTTATTTATGCAGTTGATGTATCTATAAAACTGGACCAAAATTTAAAAATATTTTAGTTTTTCCTTGGTTTATACACTAAACACTAATTGTATTCTAAATTTGAAGTTTTGATGATCGGTCAGTCAGTGAGTGACAAAATTAAGAAATTTTGACTAGTTATAATTCTTAAACTACTGGTTTAAATTGAATGAAATTTGAAATATACCATGTTTATATAATACCTACCAGGTAACTGAAAATTCAGGCTTCTAGTTTTATCCACTACGAAGTTATATGGGGTCGAAAATGGCCTGAATTGCTTCGAGAAAAGTATGGTAGGGCCGTGCCGCTTTTTTGCTCGACTTGGCTGGGGCACTGCCGTGCCCCCAGATAATTAAAAAATTATACTCTTTTTTATTATGTGTGCCCGGAATTAAAGGTCATGAATAATTGTGTCTCTTTCTAATATGAGCTTTGTTATGAAATAGAAACGTCCAATTGTTACCTATGGTAGCGACGACTTTTCACGTCACTATTATTTCTTGTACTATTATTTACTCTGTACTATTATTAAATGTTACACGTTTTACACTGCTTCGTTGTAGTAAACATAAGCTTAGATACATCATAACTACTAAGCAATGGCTATTATACAGATACAAATTGTTTCTTATGATTAAATTAAAAGCCGCCACAGAACAGAAGTGAGTCGTCGCTGCTCGCTGCGTCACGTACGTCATTATTCTTTATCATTTCGGAGGCAAACTTAACGTAGCATGGCCGTCGTATGGAAGTATTCACAGTTTTACTTCCACAAAGAATACGCGATAAACATTTCCCAGAGCGAATTACGAAAGACATTTTTAAATAAATTTTTCACGCGTGTGAGATAAACATTGTAAGAAAAGTGTAAACCCCAAGTTTGTTAGGAATATAATAACGTTCCGACCTAAATATTTCTCATTTCTTTTCGGAATTTTTATTTTGTGTTACAAAATGTGGTTAATCAGTCAGCCGAATTCTGTGATTTTGGAAGTCAAAGTAGACCCCAACGCAATTGGACAGGACTGTCTTGAAAAAGTAAGTTGTAACATTATTTTTAGCTCACATAATGAAACCCTATTTTAACTTAACTCTTTGTTTACAGTAACTGTTTTGCAAAACCTAACTGTCCACACACATAAATTGACTTAGTTTTAGAGTGTTTAGTTATCATTTTATAAGCTTACGTATAGTTTTTGATAAACTTTACGCAATAAAATAGTTTGTTTCATACTTCTCTCATAATAGTTTCGAGCGGTTGCTAAGTGCAGTGAAACTAACTATCGTCAAAAATCAAGACACGTTCACGCTCCAATCGACTTACCTCGTGGACTTTGGACTCTATATTGTTCATTACTTAAATCACCTTCATTTATGCCTACTTTACTCGATTAAAGTTTCAACATTCTATCTCTTTAATATACAATTTTATATGTAAGTTGACTTATATAGACGAGTAAAACAGATAACATTAACAAAGCAAAGTTTAGATTATCACATTTTTTTAATGAAGAACACTCATCAACTCATCATCGTGATTGAGGTAGAGCCACGCTGCAGATGTAGTGTATTATGGATGTAGCATGAATGGGTCCGGCTTGACTGGGGAAGGACCGCGCCTCGCACGGAATACCTAGGGATACCCAATCTCCTAGATCAGTAGTACTGGTAACAAGACATTTCATTTTTGTCTTCAGGGCTGAGAGTTGCATTATGATTCTCAACCGAGCCGTCTCGAACAAAATATTCACTTACCTCAAATTGAAGTGCCTTCTCTAAAATTTGGGATTGGTGACCCGTCTAAGGGTGGGCATGGCCCTCTCCCTATACACCAATAAACTTATCGTTCTTCAATAGCTACCTATTATTTACGTTACTTATTAATATGTTTCGGCGTTAAAATTCATTCGACTATTTTGGCTCAATTCCAGTCGTATTTCGAATTCAGGACAATTTGACGCTTCGTAATTTGGGTGCATATTTTTTAAATAAGTACATTCCGTGGTCTATTTGTAGTAAATATAAATATACCGAAATTAATGAGATCAGGTAGAGTGACCCCGACAAGTCGACACTCGACAGTAACGCCCAACCTCTTTCGTTTCGCGTTCAAGGTGTGCAAAAAGATGCGCTTTATTTTTGTGCGACCCTTTTTTTATACGCCTAATATGGGAGACATACACAAACACTGTCCACCTGATGGTAAGTGAATACTGTAAGCCATAGACATCTACATCTATTCTCGATTAAGAATTAAAGTGCAGATGCGTTATCACCCTTGGGGACTAAGATTAAATGCCTTCGTTTCCAGTAAAATGGATCTCCGGTTCTCCGGTTCTTTATACTCACCGTACGAAACATAGCAGTATTAAGCTGCTATTTTACGCCGATATTCTGTGAGAGCGTGATCGTTTCCCGGTCGAGCCGATTCATTCATGCTACAACCGTAATATAGCTCCTACATGTTCATACAAAGCATTTAAATATCTGTTTATTTTTTTAACTTTGAATAATTACGAAATTGTGAACCTAAGCTTTTTACTAACGACTGGTTGAAGCAGCACTGAGTAGGTAACTAATTTTTATTTTTATCGTGTAGACGCAAATAAATATTATATAAATTATAAACATATCATTGCTAATGCAGACGTTATGCTTAAGATATTCATGTCCTAAAGTTGATTTTGTCGATTTAATTCCACCTGATCTAAGACTGTTCACTTTGTCTGTTACAAATTACCTATATAATCTTAATATACTATATAAATTACGTGTCACGTTGTTTGTCCGCGATGGACCCCTAAACTACTTAACCGATTTTCATCAAACTTGCACACCGTGTGCAGTTTGATCCGA
>DWHP01003947.1:0-12962 GCA_018247895.1 Parnassius honrathi
AACAAAATGTTTCAGATATATGATTATTTAAGTTACCGAAGGATTTCAGTAAGAAGTTATGAAAGGTTTCATATTTTTTTAGATAGTGTACTTATAGCAAAAAAGAATTAAGTAATAATTTATCTACAGAAGTAATACCTGAGTACAAGTTGTACTTCATTACAAAACTTAGTTGAAATTTACTTCACTATCCAAGTATCTACACTTACATACCCATACTTGTCTTTTGTAATTAAATATTTTAAGTTATAATAACACAAAATATTGAAATTAAATCTTTGTTTACTAACAAGATTTTAACTAAGTAGTAACTTAATTAACATTTCGCAATATATTTTTTACTCTTTATTCACAGATCTTAGTAACCACGGGAATTCCGCTGTGACGTAGGAAGGGGAAAAGATGCAAAGTAATACGGACACTCGCGCGTAGCGGTAAAGTTTGATTCATTGTGCTGTGCGATTAATCTATTTAATAATAATTACGTAGGCTATTAAAAGTTGGCAAGCAGTCAACATCAAAGGAGTGCAACTTCTGTACGTAGTTACAGAATAATATCTGTGACAATAGCAGCAATCCGCAACCCCACCTAAGGGTATTATTACCATGGAGTGTAAAGGTAAGGAGAACCGTGTCTGTGTATTAAAAAGAGTCCGTATAAAAGCGTTAAATAAGGCTGGCGCCATTGTAGCTAGAGGGTACATTTTAAAGAACGAGCTGATAAATATTAGGATGGAATAAATGTTAACAAGGAAAGAAAAAAATCCGCTTTGTTATGGCGCACTTTTCAAAAATTTAAATCTTATGCAAATATTTTTTTTGACAATCGTAGATTGTGAAATAAATAAATAATAGTATTATAATGTTTATTAATGAAACTACCTTTAAAGGATCTTGAGATAAAGTTGCCGTCATCAAACATTTGTATCCAGATTCGAGATTCAGCATATCCAAAATTTCAAGGGTTGCTTGCAATTATACTTTAAAACCCACTAAAGTACTTTTCGATACAAATAAGATTTCCAAGTCTTTCCCAATCTCTAAGAAATTGCAGGAAGTCAAGAATGGCCTGAAAGAAAGGACTTCTTTACTAAGTGAAAAAGCTTAAAAACTACTCAATTATTAATCATTGATAAACAATAGATTACTCTAATGTATTCATAAAATTACATAAACGTTAGACATTGAATACCCGATAGATGTCGTACGGTACCAACTGTCATGATTGTTGAGTTAGAACTTTCGCAGGTCATTGTTTTCCAATGAAACATACAAAGTTCAAATTTTCTATTAATGGGAATTGTTTTATAATTATTGTAACCTTTCTTTGCAAGTAATCTTCATCCGTGTACAAAGCATCTCGTAGTACACGCGATGTCATAGATAGTACTAAATTAAAACGAGATCAATAAATTTTGCGTCGGAACTGAATCTTTTAATCCTTCGTAATTAATCGATTCGTAATATGCCATTTTGGTAGCCGAATACCTTTAATTGTAAGATTAATAATAAAACTGTTTACGTGTTTCACGGCGACTTTTCCTAGGTTATATTTACCAAACTATTCATGAATCCTCTACAATCCACGAAATTATTTTAGACAACGTGATGGGTAAACTATAGACGTCCGGTACTCGCGTACGGTATTGGGATCGGGAGGGGGGGGGTCATGGGAAGCCCCCTACCCTTCCCCCGTTGCTCAAATGTATAGTTTATGGGTAATAATTTTTTTTATAACTTCTCACTTTTTTATACACGAATATTGACACAAAGTTACTTCCGTAACGGCCGTTATTCGGATGAAGATCAAGTGAGTGCTAGAGAAACGACGATTACGAGACATTGTCAATAAATAAAAGGTTTTGAGAAGTTATCTATTACCGTGTTGTGGCGGTGTATGAATATCCGTATCATCCCGTGAATGTCGTAAGAGGCAACGACGTACAAAAAATTCACAATGAAAAATCATCGTTACTTTTTTACGTTGGATAACTACTTGGAACATTAGAACGACTTACAACGTGACTTTAAATATGCATTTTATATTTAGTATTAGGTTTTACTTCAGTAGTTGATTTTTTATTACCTTCCTCACCTAAGCTACTAAGGTGACTATGTTACAAGTACTATTCTAATTATTATTTTTGAAATAAACGAATTTCACCTGACCTAGCCGATCAATTAGTGTACAGTTCCAGTACACCGTACCGTACCTTGTTACACGGTAACAAGGTACGAGTAAGTTAGATGAATAATTAATATTATTTTTAGAAAATTTTATTGATGTCCTACACCCATGACGGCAAAATCCGACAGTAGGAACGGAACACATGCAAAGATACATCGGTATCACAAAGATAAATATAAATCAAAACATTACGGTAACAAATTAAAAATATGCAATATAATTATACACACTTAGTATGTGCCTCCAATAAATAAATAAAAAATCAATCATAGGCTGTATATACTTTATTACGCTATCTTTCACCAGTGCTATTTTTATTGAAAACAACTTTGTCATAATATTCATGACATATCGATATTTTAACGCAAAATGCAATTTTCGCACATTGGAACTTGTAGAATATAAAAAATTGTGTTTTTACATGATTTATAATGAATACTGTGCTAGCACTTCTTATTGGTTTGTGGTGAAAACTAACACTACATTTCATTATAGTTACTTCTGATCACTTTGTTTCTCACGTGAACGACTGAAAACGATTTGAAATGTTAAATTGTTACGAAACAAAATATAAGCAAATAACTTTTGAAAACAGACAATATTTTTTCCCTTTCAAATTAAAAACGAAAAACAAACTTACTTTTGTATCTACCACTTTTTTTTATTAATGTAGTGGTCTCTTGCATTCACGCGCCGAAAAAATAGACCGAAGTATATGAAGTAAACGCAATGAGCAGATAAAGGTGGAAACTCGCTATTTGAAGTGAATCCTCTTAACTTAGAGAGGCGTAATTTAGTAACGAACGAATTATCCTAAAAGTTTGGTTGCATAATTCTTACAAATAACATTAAAAAAACGTACTGAGCTATTTATCTATCTGAGTAAACGTAGTGATTATATAGTCTTTTGTTCTAAAAGGTCCCTTCTAAATATTGCTATACTCTATATCGGAGTCTATAAAGGTGACATTTGGAGAGTTTTGGCGGAAATTTGACCGTAGGTGGATTGTCGCTCCTGTTTAGTCGCTTGAATAATGGTTTGAGGAGGATTTTGATTCGTAAAAGCGATGCGATTTTGTGAATTAAGTGTCCGCGCGTGTGAACTCTTACAGAAAATGACGAAACAAGTGCTTTGATGTCGATATAAACCTCGAGTTATGATCGCTTGGGTTTCTTATGAACTTAAGTGACTGTCGTCATCAACTGTCCGCTAGGTTGATCTTTCGTCAAAATCTCCCAAGGGCTTCGCAATGTGACGCATCAGCATATTATTGTGAAGGAAAAGAATATTAAATGAAGATTCCGAAAGAAATGATAGGCTCAGAAGGGCTAGTACCCAGAGCTGTATAGCCAGTTACCTAAAAAAAAGGGTGACATTTTGAGCCTTTGCACTATGAGGCTGTATGGCTTAGTTCCTTTGCCTGCTCTCTCGAGCGAATAATAAAAACGACAACAACTTTTACTATGGAGCGTAGACAGGAAATCCTACTACGGAGGTATTATATAATATTGTAGTCTTTGGGAGGCATATACACAGCAATCTATGCTATGGAGTGTAGAAGTTCTTCTACGCTCCATACTTTTTACTGGAGGGAGGAAAAAGCGCGCAATTTTAAATTAAAATTTCATAAAGTCTAATTTCAGTTTCAACTTCTGAAGGAAAAATAATTTTTTATATACGAAATAAATAGAAATGCCGTCTGATAGTGACGGCATCAATAAAATCATGGATCAAGACGCGGCCGGGAAAAGAAAACCGCCAAAACGTAGTCAAGACCTGCAGCGGGAAAATGATGCTTTTTATAAGCCATTTTACAAATTAAATTATAAAAGAGTTTTTACAGAGTCAATGGGAATGGCTTAATACACGGTTTTTATTGAGAGTCGTAAAGAAGGAGTTAAATTAGGTAATGCGAATCGAGCGAGTCACAATATAAAAATAAACGCTTCTAAAGTAGGGGTGGTATTTGCGTGGGCGATTAACGCCAACGACTTTTTGTAAAATGAAAGCTTCCTAGAGAAGTATGATTACAAGGCATTTATACCAAGATGCATGAGCGTTGGAAACAATCGAAGTACCCAGGTATGTTTCCATCAGCATAAGTAATGAAGAGCTTTTTAAAAAAACTATCATCGAAATATGAGGGCGTCGCAGTGCGTCGTTTCACAAAAAAAGTTAATGGACAAAACAAACCGGTCAGTTTTGTAAGTGTAACATTTTTGTCAACTAACTTACCTCACTTTGTACATCTGGAATTATTTCAATATAGGGTGCATCAATATATTGCTCCGCTTCTACAATGTTTTAAATGCTTTGAATTCAATCACGGAGTGAAAATTTGTAAATCAGTGCAACGGTGTTCAATTTGTGCAGATGAACATCAGTACACTGAATGTAAGGAAAATGCGGTAATTGAATGCGTATATTGTAGTGGCCCTCACGTCGCAATTTCTAGAGATTGTCCAATAAAAAAATAAAAAACTGATGAAAAATATAATAGTCTACTTATGCTAGTCTTACAAACAAAACAAACTCAAAATTTATTTAACAATTATAATGCAAATTTCCCTTCAATGCTTACAAAAAATCAATGGATTCAAAAACAGTAGATCAATCACAAGTTAAATCTAATGACACTTCTAAAATACACAAATCAAAGACGGGAACTACTGAAACTAATACTACAACTAATAATAACACTCATAATAATCAAGTTATAACAAATGACAATATTTTGAAAGCAATTGTTGGAGCATTGGTGGCCATAGGTAACTCAGGTTGTAAACTGACTACATCAAGTATAAAAGAAATGCTTATTACTAATCTTAAAAACAATGAATTTCACAATTTAATATACAATCTGTTAATAATAATAAGCCTTTGCTTATTAATTATCTAGTTGAGAATGATATAGATATTTGCCCGTTAAATGACACTTGGCTGCTAGAGAATGGAACTATCAGCATTCCAAACTATAATTTCATTAATCAGAATGAAAAAAATGGACGTGGAGGAGTAGCAATATTAATTAAAAATAGTTTCAAATATTTTGTTGTCCCTACAATGTTCTACGATTATATGCAGTCGGTAGCTATAACCCTTACTACAAGTCTAGGTAATATATCCATTTTATGTGTCTATGCCTCACCTAGTGGAGGGTGCTTTAAGGTTAGAATATTAAAACAAATTATTAACACTCTACCAGCGCCACTGTTGCTCTCAGGTGACTTAAATGCTCATCATATTGCTTTTGGATGTCTCACGACAAAAACTAGAGGCACTAATATCTATAACATATTGGACGAATGTGATTTTTGCATAATAAATAATGGATCTCCAACTACAGTAGGAAGCATTAATTTTAATCAATCTTCTATTGATCTTTCATGTGTTAGTCATTCTTTAGTTCCTTTATGTGATTGGCATGTACATGATGATCCTATGGGTAGTTATCACTATCCAACCATAGTCGACTTATATACTTGTGTTGAAAAATATGATATAGGAGAACCTTGTGAACGTTTCAATTAAAAAAAACAGACTGTTCAAAGTTCCAGGCTGAAACGAAAAAAAAAGTTTGAAAACTTCACAATTGATACATCCAATTTGCTTGACACTTATGAAAACTTCTGCACCACACTTCTAGAAATAAGGAAAGACTGTTACCTATAATTTCCAAACCTAATGTGTTTGTTATGAGAAAACCAGTTCCTTGGTGGGACGCGAACTGTTTGGAAGTTTTTTTTTATATGGATAGGATGACAAACGAGCACACAGTCCACCTGATGGTAAGTGGTTGCTGTGGCCCATAGTCATCTACATCTATCCTCAATTACGAATTAAAATGCAGATGCTTTGTCACCCGTGATGACTAAGATAGAATGCCTCGTTTCCAGTAAAAAGGGTCTCTGGTTCTCTACACTCATCATACGAAATACAGCAGATTTGAGCTACCATTTCACGCTGGTATTCTGTGCGAGCGTGGTCCCTCCCCGGTCGAGCCGACCCATTCGTGTTACAACTATACTTCTATTATAACTGCAGCATGGCTCTACCACGTATAACTCCTCCCACCACGTATAACACGTATAACGTATAAGTCCTCGAGCTTAACTCTCGTACACTTTGCTGTTGTTGTTAGTTGGCTCAACCGCTTTGTCTCAATCCCGTCCCAAGCCACATAACCCCCCACTGCGTTGTATGCCACTATGTACAATCCCGACACATTCCCTTTAGTTACTAGGTTAGGTTAGGTTAAGTTAGGTTAGGTTCTCCCCCCCCCCTCCCTCACGGGTCCCGGCCGGTAGTTGCAGCTGGGCTTAGTAGCCGGGGCTTGGTTACCCGCGATGAATAAAGAGGAACCCACTTGTATGGCCCGTGTTATAGGGCTAGCCCGAGGAGGCTACTCTGAGTGGGCTTGGCGAGTCCACTTCGGATATGTGTTGGCAGGCTACAGCGAGAGGGGTGCCCTCTCCCCCTACTGCTGCAGTCGAAGTGGAGTTGCGGAGAAAGAGGAGTATTGGTACGGCGATGCGCCACTCGCCCTATTCTTCGCGACTTTGATGGGGCCGCACCGTTAATTGATGCGGTTGTGGTGGGGCTGCGTGGGGAGAGGAGTGTCGGTGTTGCGAGGGGTCGCTTTTTCTACCCTCCGCAACCGAATCTTGGTTGGCGGTGGAGCCATAGACCAGCTCCGCCGCTGGGGCCAGGAAGGCTAGTGCTTCTGAGTGCTCGGTTTTCCTGACCCCATGGTCTGCAGGTTGAGTAGTCCTCTCCAAGGGAGGGGCCGCCATGGGACAACCAGCGCTGGTGGGGCCGTGGATGTGTACGAAAGCGCTCCCGTTGCCCTGCCAATATGCGACGAAGGTGGAATACCACGGGGTTCTGATTGCTGCGAGTCCGACAGAATCCGTCCTTGCTCCCGCGAGGCATGGACATATAATAATATCATATCATATCAAATATCATAAAATTAAATAAATCTAAGTTTTTGATCAAAAAACTGGATTTTCTCTGGTTTACGATTTAATTTAGAGGTAATTTCGTCTTCTTCCGGTTCTTGATCAAAAGCCTAGACTTTTGAACAAAAACCAGGGTTTAAGCCTGCGACATATCCAATTCACTAAAATGAGCTTTTTGTTTTGTTTATGTTTTCCTAGTCCATTCCGACGATTTGTTAAAAATGCTATCAAATTGTATCTCGTCATCTCTTCTTCTTTATCAGCCCCTGTTCCACCGTTAGATGTGAGTAGAATAGAAATAAATAAATAAAATAACTTAAGATTAAATAAAGCAGGAAAAAGTATACGAATGATTAAGTGAGAACTTTCAATACCTATGAATGATTTTAATAGTGCAGATCAGCAGATCCCCTGTAGGGCCCAGACTGGACAACAGATATGTTAACAGCCTGAGCAAAGGCTTGAAAAAAATAATTAAAATCTGTGAAAGATATGCATATGAACATCACTTGATTTATTACTTCAAAAAGACAGAAATAATGATTTTCAGATCAGGAAACCTCAAAGCGTGTCCGAGATACATCTCAATGGGAATTGTAAGATAGTACACAATTTCGAGTACCTTGGCCGCATTGTTACTTCAGACCTAAAAGATGACGCTGATGTAAAACGTCAACCTAGATCTCTGTGTGTAGTAAGCAATACGATAGCACGAAAGTTCTGCAAGGCGTCGACTGGCGTGAAAATTACACTATTAAGATCTTTCTGCCAAACGTTTTATAAGTGTCAACTCCGAGTAGACTATACCAAGAAGACACATGGTAATATACGGGTAACTTATAATAATATTTTTAGACACCTAGTGGGATCTAATCGCTATTGTAGTGCTTCTGGCGTGAAAGCCCGTGTTGATTATTATAATGCAATCCGTTGAAAGAGAATAGCATCCATCATGTATGTCCAGAGTCGACTTGTGTAACAATACCATTGTTAGTAGTTTGGCGGATAGGCAGATACAGACTGCAATGAAATGTCTGTAACACTGGGTGAAGATTGCTGGGTGAAGATAGAGTTGGAAATATATAGTGGGTGTAAATATTTAATATACGTGTATATAGAGAACCGGAGACCCGTTTTACTGGAATCGAGGCGTTCCATCTTAGTCCTCCCGGGTGACAACACATCTTCATTTTGGTTCTTAATCGAGTATAAATGTAGTTGTCTATGGGCTACGACATCCACTTACTATCACGTGGACTGCGTGCTCATTCGCATCACACTTATCCTACGAAAAAATTTGGTATTTTATGACTGTAGCCCTTCACAAGTCCAAAGAAAACCATAGGCACCCCGCAAGGAATTCGATAAGACATTGTCTCGAGTCACCTGTATATCAACTTTCTGCATATAGCATCAGATCCTTACTCCATCTATAGTGGAAGGCCGCACTAAGCTTCACTTATCGGTACAAGGCTGCCGCGCGAGAGCATAGTACTTAAGTTGTTTAAAAGGTTGAAGTATAATGTACTTTCAAATATTTAGAAGGCTCTGTTTCAGTTTTTCATCTGGCATTTCATTCGACACCGGGTTAGTTTGCGCAATAATTTTCGCAATCGACCTGGAACATATTATGTCATAAATTGTAATAAAGTTGTATGGAATATAAATATAAATCATTTAATGTACATTTGAGTGACAGGCGTCAATAAATAGTTACGTCTTTATTATCTAATTAGTATAACAACGTTTTAACATATTCATAATGAAGTTAGTTATGACACGAATTGGCGCGTGTTTGTATTCGCAGTAAATAATTATCAGTAAACATTATGTAAATGTCTAAGCGAATGTTCACACAGTTGTTAATGTCAGTTAGATATTTTGGCGGGCAAACATGTTGGCATTCGAAAATTAAAAATATATTTCTATTACGTACTGACAACTTTGTAAATATATTTATTAAGTTTAAAAAATAATCGCAGACGCAAGTAGCTCTGAATAATGCCCCGTGGCGTTATTTTGAGGACGCCTATGTTTTATAGTGGATTTGTGGTCACTAACATGGACATGCAATCCACTAGTAAAGCATCTAGATTGTGACTCTTTATAAAACATACGAATTTAGTACTACGGTCACAATTTTTTTTACTTAATTTATTAAACACGTATACTTACAATACACATGTTACATGATATTATATCACAAAAACATACTAATTTTGCAATTTCTGATGTGCATATTAGTTCAAAGTAAAGTGAATAACATTTTCAGATTGAATCATGCAAACTTAGTTTAGGATTTACTTGGAGTGGTAATAACATTGAATCAATACAATGAGAAATTGTGCAAAAAGGTTATGTCACCAAAATAAGAAAAAATCTATCAAAAAAGTAAAACAGAATCAATTAACAAATATATGTTATTTATTACATTGTTTATTGTTCATCTCGTAAGGTTCTTTTTTACGTGCGAGCAGCTATGCAGGTCTTCAGAGACAGAGACAGAGACCAGTATCACTTTGACCTAAAAGATCTATAGTACTCGCTGCTATGGCTATAGTTCACTGCTAAGCCCTATATCTTTAATGAACAAAAGGACTCGCTTAGCTGTAAGCAACTTTAGTTCTTCTGTGCGGAGTACATAGTTTCCCAGACAAGTGTTACGTTTGCGCATTAGTGGTCCGCAATCAGTTAGGACATGCAGAGGCGTTTATTTCGTTAGGGAACAGAATCGACACATCTTTGAGTTGCTTAGTCCCGAAATGGACATGTGTTTTTTAAGACAACAGAGTCCAGTTGGGGATCTTGCCAGAATGCGCAATTTATTTTTACTTAAGCGAGGGGCTTTTGAAGCGAATTCATGATCAAAAGTCCGGATTAAGGTTTTAGAGTGTTTTAAATTTGGTGTGTCAGACCAGATCTCAAGATATTTATTCTGATAAAGACTCTTCTAGATCTTTGAGCCCTCCCGCACGAACTTGTCCTGGTTAGTGGTTAGCAGGTTCTGGTTAGTGGTCTTAAAATGATTTTTAAATTCATTAGTCAAAAGTAGAGTTCTTATCATCATGTAAAGTTGAATAGTAAAGCAACAGTTCTTGTGCTTCCGTGCAGCACGTGAAAGTTAAAACACTTCTTTTGTATTGTGGACGAGTCTTGATTCTTACGCCTGACAGGCGAATTGATGTTCACAGTACGAGATATAGCATTTTGGACGCTGGTGCCCGTCGCCAGTTTGAGTGTTTACGTTATTTATCGTACGTCGAGCGTAAATTAGATGGTATACCACCTTAGGGAAGCCTTATGATATTTCGCCTGTCGCCTGGTCGGCCTCTTGCAACACCTACGTCGCAATATGGAAATATTTTTTTTTATTCAATAATTTTAAATCGAATACCTATGTCAAATTTAATAAAAATGTATTGAGCGTAATTTTGTATCAAATACTAGCGCTCAAATATTAATTAAATTTAGACCTAACCAGAAGGAAATAGTCTCCGCTTATGACGTTGTTCTTTTCTCATTTTTTTATAGAATTAGAGTGACCAACGAGCACACAGTCCACCTGATGGTAAGTGGATCATGTGGCCCGTAGATATGTACATTTAATTTCGATTAAGAATCAAAATGCAGATGCATTGTCACCACTGAGGACTAAGATGGAATGCCTAGTTTCCAGTAAAATAAGTTTCCGGTTCTCTACACTCACCATACGAAATACAGCGGCATCTAGTTGCTATTTTACGCTGGTATTTTGTGAGCGGGTGGTCCTTCTTCGGTCGAGTCGACTCTTTCTTGCTACAACCATAATATAGCTGCAGCGTGGCTGTACCACGTATAACTTACGTGGAGCTTTATTAAACATAAAAGAGGTGGGACCAACTCTCACCCTGCACAAACGTCTTTTGGCACAAAGGTTGCTTCATCGGGGACAGGTATTTGCGATCTATTTGCATCTCATTTTTCCTCGGCTTACAACACTGAAATACTACCCACTCCAGGGCAATCTCATGTGCAATATTAGCTAACTAGGTGCTAATTACTTAACTACAATATCGGTAACCATAGACCAAGTTTTCAGAGTTTTAGAAAGACTTGACCCTACTAAGGGTGCTCCGATGGTATACCTTCTATTTTTGCCATAATATGTGCTGGATCACTTGCACTGCCACTCAGTGTTATTATTAATAGCTCCTTAAGTTCAGACATATTCCAAACAGGTTGTAAAGTGCTCATTCAATACCTTTATTTAAAACGGGTGACACGAGTACAGTAAAAAAATATAGGCATATATCTATACTTCCAACATTTGCGAAGGCTTTTGAATCCTTTTTGTGCCCTATAATATCATGTCACTTGAAACAGGTTGTCGCACCCCAACAGCATGACCTCGTAAAGTCACGTTCCACCTCAACTAACTTAGTTTTATTCGTCGAGGACCTTGCTGAGGTGCTCAATCACGGGAAATCATACGATGCAATATACACCGATTTCAGTAAGGCCTTCGAAGGGGTAAATCAAGAAACACTGTTGCACAAACTTTCCTCCATCGTAATAGCCGGTATGTTTTTAAACTGGTGTATATCATACCTTTCAGATAGACAATCAATAGTAGTGGCCGGAGGGTATAAACCCAGCGCTATATCCGGAGTACCTCAATGGACTCACTTAGGTCCTTTATTTTTCAACATTTTCATCAACGTCATTGGAAGATGTTTTCAGGACTCTAAATTCTCAATGTTCGCTGACGACTTAAAGTTATATAGAATAGTTAACTCATCTGATGATGCATTATTACTGCAGAGGGATTTAAATAATTTTGCGATGTTGTGTACTGAGAACGAAATGAGCATGAATCCTGATAAATGCCAAGTAGTGCGATTCTGCAGAAAGAGACATTTACCAACCAGACTCTATCATATCAATGATATGCCACTAGGAGAGGTTAGCCACATTCGAGACCTAGGAGTCATCATTGACAGCAAACTACGCTTCAATATTCATATTGACAATATTATAAATAAGGCTCTTAGAATGTTGGGCTTTGTCTTTCGAAACTGTAAGGAATTTAGGAACCCAAAGACAAAAATGGCAGTATATAACTGCCTTGTACGTAGTATGTTAGAATATGGCGGTACTGTGTGGAATTCGCACTATGGTAATGTATCAGACGCTTAGAGAGTGTAAACAAGCTATTTTTATGGCATTTGGCTTATAGTTGCAACTTACTTAGCTGAGAAACTCCCAAGCTACAACGATCGACTACTACATTTTCGCCTCAATTCACAATATAAGTTAATGTACGGGACTTTCAGAGAATGCTGTTTGTGCCTATAATTGAAGTAGCACTTTATTTGTCTTTTTCTTTTTTTCTTTGTCTGATATCTTTATTTGTAATAGTGTGTACTTTGTTGGTGCAATTAATAATAAAATAAAAAAAAATAACCTCTCACCCAAAAAGCTAATACTGCATTAATACATAAATTTTGTCGCTGTATATAGAGTCAAAAATGCAGCGAACTGCTGGGATCACCTTCACCTAAAAATATGGATTTAAATTGAATGTCGTGAAAAAATTGATAGGTAGGTAGGTCATCGCCTACACGATCACAAACTTACTTTTTTTTAATATAGAAGAGGGGTGGTGCAATAAGCACTGATGATGAAGTGCTTATTGCACCATCAGAAGCAGAACTGCAGGCATTAGTCACGTGTATGAAAGAGGAATGTGAAATTATAGGTCTCCGTTTGAATGCTAATAAAACTAAGGTTCTGGTATTTGAAAAGGACGAAGAGAGAACGAAGTGTGAAATAT
>DWHP01003948.1:0-12962 GCA_018247895.1 Parnassius honrathi
GTGCTTGCGGTGAGTCGTTAGAGTGGTATTTATAATACGTTGCAGATTGATAAGGTCACCTTGAGTCCAGTTTATTATACCAAACGAGTAAGTCAGTATGGGGATTGCGTAACTATTGATTGCTTTTGACATGTTGCAGGAGTTGAGTTGAGACCGGAATAAACTATTGAGCCGATTTTTAAATTTCTTTTTGAGGCTTTCTTTCATTTCCTTTTGAATGATCTGTCGCGCTTGTTGAAAACCTAAGTATTTATATGAGGCGTGGGGTTCTAGAGGTTCAATCGTGTCTCCTGTTACTAGGCTATAGCGGTTGTGGTTAATTTTTCCATTCGTAACCGAGAACGTTTTGCACTTGTCAATCCCAAACTCCATATGAATGTCGTTTGAGAAAAATTGGGTGATGTCTGCGAGGCGATGCAATGTGTGGGTGAATTTTATAGTGTTGAAGTACATGTAGGAGCCAGCTGTGCGGTACGGAGTCGAATGTTTTTCGGTAGCCAATATACATTGTATTTATGTTCTTCCTTTTAGAAATAGCTTGTTTCATTACTACGGAGTCTATTATGAGTTGCTCTTTACACCCCTGACTACTTTTTCGACATCCTTTTTGTTCTTCAGTAAGAATGTTGTTTGTGGCTATATGTTGATGTAAGAGTTCGGCTATACATGCTGTAAGAAGTTTATAAATGGTTTGGAGACATGCGATTGGTCTGAATTTGGCAGGATTTTGATGATCTGCGTCTTTCGGAATCATGTAGGTGTGGCCTTGTGTAATGTATCGGGGCATTATGTCTATATTTATGTGGTTATGAGGTAGAAGATGAATTGTTGTAAGTTTCTTATACCAGTAGTTATGTATACGGTCACTTCCGGGTGCTTTCCAGCTATGGGTTTTTTTAAATATATGAACAAATACTTCCATAGATATTTGTTCAAATGCCAAAGTTGTAAAAATGCCAAAGTGTTCAGCCATTCTGCCTCAGTGTTGTGGTGAATCGGTATAGACCAAATACCAGACCAGAAGCTATGTAATTCGTTGGCAGGTGGATTACCATGATGGTGCATCTTGCCTATTTCTATGTGTGTCGTGTTGCGTGTCTGAAGTCAGGCTCCTATAAAATTGATTTTCATTGTTGATAAACTGGCTATTTTGTGACTTCCTAAGTGTACACTTAAAGTATCTTTTTAAACTGCTGGATGCTGCATTCAGTTTTTGTTTAAGTGTGTCAAGGAATTGTTCATCGCTTAAATTGGGTACTTCGTGCTGCGAATGTATTCGGTATTTATTTTTTACTGCTTCTACTATGTACTGCTGAGTCTATTGCTTCTATTGCCTTTTTTAGTATATTCTGTTAGCCTTCCAATATCTCTTCTGAAATCCAATATCTTTTTTTTTCAACCTTTTCTGCCAGGCAGGTTCTTTATTTCGACTTTGGGTAGGCGTTGTGTTTGTGTCTCTGATTTTGGTTCCGTTACTTGTAACTACTGTGTACGCCACGCAGTAAATTATGGTCTGAGTGGTCTCAAAATCCTGCTCTCTCAATATGTGATTGGGTAATATTTTAGTGTTTATAAAATCTACAATTTGTGCTAGCCCTTTAGGAGTTTTTGTTTTGGTATATAAGGTCGTTTAGTTGGGTCGGTGTTCCGAAATTTGTCCATTCTAAACAGTTCCTCGATTTTTTTCGCGTCGTTATTTTCTATTGCTTGGTTTTTTTGAGGTTCAGAAGCTTGAGTGGATACCACTGGTTCGTCAGTTTGAGATTGTAAGGTTAAGCTAAGTGAATGCACAGGAGTGTTACTTTCTATAATGTATGGATGAATGTCGGCTTATGAGTTTTCTGTTTCGGGTGTAAGGATCGTGGTTTGTGATGTGATAAGTGATGAATTATTTTCCATTCATTATTACGTTATACATTCCATTGTCGGGAATTCGGGTTGCTTGATATATTGTCACGTGTCTCTTGAAGTCTTTGGTCACTAATAATTTTGTTGTTCAATATTACTCTGATATTATTACTATTATTGTGGTTTATCAAATTTGATGTAATGGTGGAGACGATCTTGGACATGTTCACAGACTGCAGAGTTCCTGGAGCGTCAGTGCTTCATTTCAGCTACCTATATGTTCTTTCACACGGGTTTTATAGATTTTTTTTCCTATCTAAGAGAAACCATATTCACAATCTAGCTTGCATTTCTGCATCTTGTAGAGGAATGTTACACTTCATGAATGGTAAAAATTTATTAATATCCAAGATGTAACTAACCTTGTATGTTTCTCTTCTAACAGCGGGCACACGCTCGACTGTGGATGGCGTCACACGGCCTCTGTGACGTAGGCGCGGGACCCGAGGCTTTCGACTTTGGTTTTTGTCTCTATCCTCCTTCTAGTATTGGTTTTATCGGGCGGCAAAGCTTAAGGTGACCATATTACCCTCACGTACCTTAGTAGTCTGGAGTACCGTGGGTGGGGAAGGACAGCCCAGCCAAATGAAAATTTTTTTTCGTAAGTCTCTTGCTATGTGTCAGAAATATCACTGATTTATGATCGAAGCGATATATGCTCTGATAGTTGATGGAAATCCTATTAAATACATAGTTTATTCACCATTGCATATTTTAAAGAATTTTCCCATTTAGGTCAACTTTGATGTCAGTATGCCCTTTTCTTCAACTCCAAGCCACTGGCATTTACGCGAAAAAATTACTTACATAGGGCACTTTTCATTCCACGCAAGAACAACAATAATTATGTAGTATGACGGTAACTGAGTGGTTACACGCACACGTCGGCTTTCTTCTACGGTTAAAGCGGCATTAGCTCATTTGGCAACGAAACTGGAAATATTCTTAATTCTGTAACTTTTCTTTTTATAGTATGGAGTTGTTTTTGTTTTCTTTCATGTTCATTGTAAAGAGGTCGTTCTGGATAAGGCTCATGAAACATATCATAATTTACATCCATAAATCTTCTGGACATTGGTCCAGTAGTAAATGTCCATAAGTAATCCTAAGAGTAAGTACCACCAAGTTATCGTTAGATATCACACCTTCGCCCATGCACTGCTTAAGTCGATTTTCGACGAAAGTGAAATTCTCTACGAGATATATTCAAACTCTACTATATAGTTTCACTACTCCATGTCCAGATCCGAAAGATCTGACAATCAACTATTGCTGTAATGTATTGCTCCAAGAAATTCTAGATGCTTCCATTACGTTCTAAACATCGATCGAAAAAGTGGCGGGTTTATTAGTTGCCAACCTAACATTTTCCTAAACTGAATTTCATTGCTCAAAGGCTGATTTTTTATATTTTTAACCGATTTAAAAAGGAGAAGGTTCACAATTCGAGCGTTTTTCCGCTTGTATGTTACGTGATATCTTCGCAGATTGTCAACCAATTTTGATGATACTTTTTTATTAAATTGGTTATAAGTTAAAAAGGTGGCGGGGCTTCAAGGGTGGTCCCGTAGGAGAAATAATCCCACATCTAAGGGTAGCAAATAAATAACTTCTTTTTTATGAATTTGAAGTCGGATTTTGCTTTTTGTTAAAAGTTATAATTATTTAATGTTATTTTTTCATCATCTAATAATTAATTTATATGAACTCAGTTTTCATCTTCATCATTCCGTATAACTACACTGCTCGACATGCACCTCCAGTTGTATGTGGGATATGTCTTAATTTGCCCATTTGCCGGTGCTGCTCGTTGCCGGTCTGCTTTTTTCGTCTCTACGTCTAGTATCTACGTCTGGTGTTAATGTTCTCCAGACCGAATTTCGGTCTCGGCGGTCAACCTCAACGGAGACTAGCTTATCTGCGAAGGACAGGAGTATAGTGCTCAAGTGTATGCGTCTCAGCACATGTGCACTCACTATTCCCTCACTCTCATAATCCGATTGAACGGTAAATCTACACAACCGGAGAGAGATCAGGCGCAGGACCAACGGTTTAGGTGCTTTCCGAGGCACGGGGGTGAGACACCGCCCATTTCCAGACTCCAGGCAGATAGATACTGAGAATTTCTTGACGGAAAGACTCAATAATTGATTTTTTGGCCCGACCCGGGATTCGAACCCAGGACTTTATGATCAGCAGTTGCACTACTGCTACCATTAGACCAACGAGGCGTCGCCTCGAAAAATCAGTTATTGAGTCTTCTGTATAATTTTTACCTAAAACACTAAAATGACAAAAAGTCATATGTGATATTAAGTAAGTGGTTATTGCAGGCCATGGCACCTGCAGCCAACTTTATACAAAGAAAGCTAGTGATACGTCACCCCAGAGGATTAAAATAGATTGCCTCCCAGCCTGTAATTATACTCCCTCTCTATACCCTCAGATCTTCAGACCGATCACAACAATGCGAGTACTGCTATTTAGCAGCAGAAATAGCTTTTTTTAAGAATAAGGGTAACAAACGAGCACATAGTCCACCCGATGGTAAGTGGATGCTGTGGCCCATAGATATATACAGTTATCCTCGATTAACATTGTCACCCATGAGGACTCAGATGGAATGCCTTGTTTCCAGTAAAAAAGGGTATCCAGATCTCTAAACTCACCATACGAAAACAAAGCGGTATTAAACTGCCATCTCTCATATTATATTTCAGGTAAAACTAAAATGTGAAAGAAGTAAATCAATCCTTGTGAATGGTGTTTTTTCAGATAACGAAACATCAACCAAAACATGGCTTTTCTTCGTTCAAGTTCATTCCTGGTTCGAAAGACGAGGCTATAGTCGCTTTAAAAACCACAGAATTTGAAGGGAAAACAGCAACCTACATAACTGCGTTTAGAACTGATGGCAAAGTATTACTGCAGGATACATTCGTAGAAAATTTAAAATATGAAGGCTTAGAGTTTCTATGAGACAGAAAAGAATAGGCAAACAATTTTGTTAGTATGTTTTGTATATATGTAAAATACATTTTTGTTACATATCAACTAATTTTAATTAATAAAAACAAATCGTTTTTTATAATTACCTTTATTTTATTACTTAAAAATACAACAAGGCGATGAGTAAAATGGTCCTCTTATATTAGATAACAGATTCATAAATATTTTCCTAATTTACATCACTCTATCTATTATTGGCTAATGACTAAAATTAATTATGACTATTTCTTTCCTTAGGAAATTATTAATAATATAGTACATCAACAAAATAATTTATTACCCTATTTCACTAACGTATCACGCATACATACTACTACTACGAAACTGCACCTTCAAAGTGCTAAGTTCCACCCAATTTTGTTTCACAAATCGAATTATTCGAGTATTGTATACCGTCATTTTAAGCCAATAGATCGAGTTATTTCTTCAAACACTGTCCAAGCCATTGCTGCCATTAAGGTCCTGCGTAACATTCTTGGCACAGCACCTTTAAAGTAACCTTGCACGCCATAAGTCTGGAAAAAATTAAATTCGATAAGTGCATACATATTTTTGAACACGCAATTTATAATCATTACAATGGAATGTTCCAGAAAGGGGTATGCTCTATAATATAGCTATCACACATATAAAAGATTAATCTATGATACTTTCAAGCATATTAAAGTCTAAAGAATTGTGTGACAAAAGGAAGATTAATTTAGTATGTTTTAAGAAATATTTTCATTAACACAATCGTTACTTGTACGAAAACGAAGAAGTAAATACGTTGAAAATTAAAGTAGTAGATTAAATTGGCTAAAATTAGATTAGAGAAAATGGACCTGGAATCTTAATCAGCTCTTTGCTTTTTATTGTAATAATATCTTAAAACACTATACGTTTATTTTTAAACCATAAAACGATTTAGATAACTAAAAATATATAATAACTGAATATGCTCGTGAAACTTAAAGATCTTCATTATTATGTTTAAAGTCTCACACATTAATTATATTTCAAATATAAACTGCGTAGCTGTATACCTCGCAATTGTAAGGAAATATTTTTATAGAAGGATGATAAATAAGTTAACAAACCACCACGATGGTAGTTATAGACATATAAATCTATCCTTTATTAAGAGTCAAAAAGCAGATGCGTCTTTACATGGTAGCGCCACGCTGCTGCTATATCAATTGTAGCACTAATGGGTCGGCTCAATCGTGGTAGGACCACGCTATCACAGAATACCAGCGTAAAATAACTGCGTAAAGGCTGTTTCGTAGGGTTAGTATAGAGAACCGGAATCCTTTTTTAGTAGAAACTAGGCATTCCATCTTAGTCCTCAGGGGTGATGTGATAACGCAATTGCACTTTGATTCTTAATCAAGGATAAACGTGTGAGATGTCTATGTGCCACAGCATCCACTTACCATCAGGTGGGATGTGTGCTCTTGAACCAGTAAAATGGGTCTCCAAAAAAATTCTTGTTATTTTTTTATACTGAATTAACACACGAATCTACAGTCCACCTGATGGAAAGTGGCTCCCGCAGTCCATGGACGTCTGTAGCCAACTTCACACTAAGGAGGCTACAAGTGCGTTATCATTACTGAGGATTAAGATGGAACACCTCAAAAAGATTCGAGGTTGTGCGCACAACCCAATACACTATTACCTTGATATATAGTATGACAAAAATAATTTATGTACCAATAAAATGAAAAAATAAAATACCCAAGTAAATGGGGGGTCCATAAGTATGTACAAAGTACCCACGTGATAAATATCACGAAATAAAATATGAATGAAGTGAATTAATACTCCGATTCCCAGCATCTAATTAATAAAGCCAGTAACTATACTAGCTCTATTCACTATCAGACCGAAATGCAGCAGTGCAGACACTTCTATTTGAAGACAAAAATAGATAAAAGGAAGAATTTATCCATACAGTCCTCTAATAGAAACATGCTGGTATACATTTTTCCATGTAGTGCCAGTGTAAGGATATCCAGAAACAAATATCATCCCGTAAGTGTCGCAAGACACGACAGAGGGAAACAAATAAGATGGGCGTCTGCCTAAAATTAAAAAACTGCGGTTGGCAACCTGCTTGCCAAGCGGCAAACTATAACAAATATCTCCCCTAGAGGCAATCCATAGGGGAGGCTTATGTACCACAGTGGACTTTAATAGGCCGTAATTGTAACGGTATACATTGCGAGCGTGGTCCTTCCTGATCGAGTAATTAACATTAGTCAATACATTAACATTAGTGTTATCATAAAATACCTAATTACGGTTCAGACAAAAAATAAATCAAACTTTATGTTCTAAAAGTCACATAAATAATAATTTAATATTTAATAGGCAGTTATTTAATCAGTAAGTTATTTATTATATGATAAACTCCAGTCACCCATAAAGATTTAATGAGGCAGATAGTTATATCATACATTACTAATCGTCTTGACCCAGGCACCACACGCCGAGATCGTGATAGAAATTTCGACATTAAAAATGTGTAAAGGAAACAAAGTACAGTTACGTCCCACAGCTGGGCGCCATTTCTTAGGCCCGACACATATATACGGAATTCCGAAACGGAACGAAAGGGTCTGCCACACACATACAGAATCACGTTTTGGCCGGAAAATTTCAAATGGAAAAGTACCGTAGGACTTGCTGCGTTCGGAATCCCGAATCGAAATTCCGTATGTATGCGGCCGACCTTAGAGCTTCTGAGGCTGCCTTTCATTTCTAAAAGGGTTTTAGGTCAATGAGATTTCTTGCGCTGCTGCTTTGTTACATGTATGTGGTAGAGCCACGCTGCAGGTATATTATTATTGTTGCAATACGGTCAGCTCGACCGGGGTAGGACCACGCTCTCACAGAATTCCAGCGTTAAAATAGCAGTGAGTGTAGTGAAACGGTGACTCTTTATACGGGAAACGAGGCATTCCATCACTACATGCTTTTAAGAAATCTCCCGCATCTCTAATGCGCTTGAAAATGAGCAATCACAGTATCAGACTTTTCTTAACTCTGACAATGCTCCTCTTCAGCGATTTGGTATTTTATGTCACGCGTATGAATGCTTACACAAACCAAATGTGGGAAGACCAAATTCTTTTCGGTATTTTCCATAATCGCTTTTTACGACGCCCATGGAAAGTAGAGATGGTAGATTTTTTTATATAATTAGGGTGACAAACGAGCACACAGTCCACTTGATGGTAAGTGAATGCTGTGGCCCATAGACATCTATCTACA
This sequence comes from Parnassius honrathi, assembly GCA_018247895.1. Lineage (NCBI taxonomy): Eukaryota > Metazoa > Arthropoda > Insecta > Lepidoptera > Papilionidae > Parnassius > Parnassius honrathi. The sequence continues at coordinate 8,176 of DWHP01003948.1, forward strand.
TTTATCCTCGATTAAGAATCAAAACGCAGATGCGTTGTCACCCCTGAGGACTAAGATAGAATGCATCGTTTTCAGTAAAAATGGGTCTCCAGATCTTTCAACTCACCATACAAAACACCGCAGTATTAAGCTGTTATTTTATGCTGGTATTCCGTGAGAGCGTGGTCCTTCCCCGGTCGAGCCGACCTATTCATGTTACAACTATAATGTAGCTGCAGCGTGGCTCTACTACGGAACAATTATTTGTAAGTCATACAAATACTTTTTCCGTGTGGGTTTCCAACCCGCGGCTCCAAGTTCTGCAACTCCAATACCGAGGAATCAACCTTTTTTTGCTTCATAAGTCGTTACTCGAGTTAAAATATCATAACAGGCGTATGTTTCAAGTCAAAGGCATGCTGCATTACGTTTTTCATTTTTATCCCGTAGTTACTTACGCGATAAATTATAATACTGGCTAGATCCGGTGAATCATATTTTTGAATCAATAGTAATACATAAACGTGTTAATCTTTAAATAACTTAAATTGAAAATTTGAAAAGCCCCCGAAACAAGAAGAGCTGATGATCTTCAAACGGTTGAATAGATTTTCTTGAAACATGGCTACAAACACTCTCGATTAATACACCTTTCAAACAGAACAAAACTTAAAATTGGTTCATCGGCTTAGTAGCTAAGATGCTACGTACGGATACGGTACGCACAGACATATAGACACAACGAACTTAAAATACCCCTCTGTTTTCGTCGGGGGTTAAGAAATTAATAAATATTAATGTAAAATTATTAATTGTAAAATTAATGGATATATTGAGGTTACGTCTAATAATTTTAAAACACCTAACATATTAATTAATGTCCGCTTACGTGGTAGAGCTACGCTGTAGCTATATTATGGTTGCTGCATAAAAAAATAGGTCGGCTCGACCATGGAAGAACCACGCTCTCGCAGAATACCAATATAGTTGTGTTTCGTATGGTAGGTAAAAAGAACCGAAGACCTTTTTAATGACATATCGTCTTAGTTCTCAGGGTAACAACGCATGTACATTTAAAATATTTCCGACGATTGATGTAGGTTTCTATAGGCTACAGCATTCGCTTACTATCAGGTGGATTGTGTGCTCAAAAAGTACAGACAAAGAAACTGCAGAAATACACTGTGATTAATTTAAAAAATACGTCGATAGATTAGAAGACCGCATGATCCATAAATAGCGGTTTTATCATTTCGTATAAAGTAGCCAGACTGCCACATCCAAGCGCGCTGCGTTTATCAAACAAAGAAACTAAATATTTAGTTTTTTTGTTCTTTATTTGGGGGGCACGAAAAATTCTAAAAGCAGTGGTCTACTAAGGTATGATAAAAAATAGATCATGTTGTCCGTACGATTTTTCAATGAACGTTGTCATTGTTGCGATCATAGAATAATACACAATAGAATGGCTGTCAATCTTACTTTGTACGAGCATAGGCGTCGCCGAGAGCACACACACAAGTAATTATGTCATATTATCAGTTAATCACTACTACGAACTCGATTCGCTGTGTTGACAGACGAATTATAGGGAGGTTTTTTTTAGCGGTATTGTTCAAAAGTCCATACTTTTGATGGGCTTTAATGATGATTGTAATGAAGAATAATAGCTATAATAGGACGTGTCGATTGTGTTACTTTGTCCTAGAAAGGGTGCTGAATTAATTTATTCGATATCACAACGAATTAGTTTAATTTTGTGATAAAAGTAAGGGTAAGTTCACACCGACACGAGACGCGACATGCACTTTTTGAAATAGTGATACAAAATATAACTTTATTTAGTACACAAAAAGATACACATTTTATTGAGATAATTACACATTTTATTGCGATGTGTCTCGCGACGGCGCGCTACACATTGCGAAACCACTGGCCTCTTCAAGCATCGTCGCGTCGCGTCACGTCTCTTTGTGAGCTGACGCTTAGACGCTATTTTATTATTAATATTCATGCTCTTTGGACCATTATTAAATAAATATTTATAGTAATAATATCTTATGCAGCAGCATATAGCCCAATAGATCTGTCAGCTGATGTAGAAATGGGCTTTTTTATAGCATTGAGTGACTAACGAACACACAGTCCACCTGATGGTAAGTGGATGCTGTGGCCCATAGACATCCACATTTATCATTAATTAATAATAACAATGCAAATGTGTTGTCATCCCTGAGGACTAAGATGGAATGCCTCGTTTCCAGTAAAAAAGGGCCTCCGGATCTCCACACTCACCATACGAAACACAGCCGCATTACGCTGCTATTTTACGCTGGTATTCTGTGAGAGCGTGGACCTGCCCCTGTTGAGCCGACCCATTCGTGCTACAACTATTGTATAGCTGCAGCGTGGCGCTACCACGTACAATATATACGAGAGTGCGGCAGCTTCGTACCAGTAAGCATAGTGAAGCCCTGTTAAGAAATGCAGGATAAAGCTGGCTCAGGACCGTGACATGTGAGAAAAAAGATTCCTTGTGAGAGCCCTATGTACAGCAGTAGACTTGTAAAGGACTGTAATGATGATGATGATAATGATATATATCTCAGCCATTATAAATTTTTATTGAAGTAACTTGCTTGCGAATAGTGACGTAAATAAGTATGCTTCCTGAGGTGTAGGTACGTATGTATATTAAACTCGCAGTTTACATTTCCTGTAATAACAATAAAGGTAAACAACAATTTCACTAGTCTACACTCAATTTAAATGCAATCAGTTAACAATAATCCTAGTACATATTAATTTACGACTAGGTGCCACATTCCTGGCGCCCGTTTGCATACGTTAATCGGAAGTATTGTTTGAGCAAGTGTTGAAGGAAACGGGCCGGGCAGCTGGGTTTGTAAATTTATAAGTATAGGGCTTCGAGTTCATTATACTCATTCAATTTAACTATTGATTGTTCCTGAACATGTTTTACTACTGAAATTATTTAAATCAAGAACTGCGATTGCATTCAAAATCAATTTAGTTGCACCTTAACCTTTTCTTTTTCATCGTCACCGTCTGCTCGTGACAGTACACCGCTGGAAATGAGCCGCTCCCGTCGTGGAAAGATTTTGCCTCTTGACGCCGCTCCTCGTAGCAAGTCTGGATATTTTATATGTGTCATAAACAAGATGGTATATTTACATTTCTGCCAGCATGTAATTATAGTTGCTTTCTGTACCTTTCAGACCGGTACACAGGTGCAAGTGCAAGCACTTCTATTTGGCATGAATAGATAAGAAAAAACGGATGGTACCCACCTAGATGGACCATAAGCATAAAAGGAGTTTTACCATCTAGTGTATGTATATATTCGATATACCCTAGCGTTGCCAGGTGGTCGAGATTCGTCTGGATTCACCCGACATTTCAAATGATCTCCAAACTCCCGACAAAATGCAAAATCTCCACACAAAGAGCTTCTCGAAAAGATAGCATGTGGCTTTTGATTTAATAAAAGCTTAGTGGCTAATTAAACTGAACTTTGAAGTAAAATTTTAAATTTTAAATGTTTTTTATACTAGTAAAGAATCTAAATAAGTGGACTTTAGTAGAGTCCAATTCCAAATACATGTGGCGACCTAAAAATTAAGTGAACTTATTTGTACGTTTTCATTAAAGTACTTAATTATAACAATACATTTTTGTTAATATTTATTTCCGCAAAATCCCGACATTTTCAAAACTTGTCAAGATGTTTTGGTCTTCCAATTTGGCAAACCTAATAAACCCTGTTTGGAGACTGAGAGTATAGGTAAATTCAAACCTTCGTTTACGTTTTCGAATCCTCTGGCAATTATCCAGCATTGATACGTTTGAAAGCCTTAAATCTCACTACGTTGGCATTGTCCCAATCGGTGGCCGCGCTTATTATCACTTGTGTAGTTATACAGTTCAAATTTCAAGGTATATTCTGTTCCAAAATAAATATTAGGAATGTTCAAATCATAAACTGAAAAAGTTCGATATTTTTGTTATACTTTACTTTTGTTATACTTTATTGGGTTTCCAGCATGCAACAGGAAACATTGTGTTTCCTATTGCATGCTGCGTATAATTAGTTTACATAAGACTATCAATTCTATCAATTTTAAGGATTATATCAAATTTTATAAGGCCTGACCGGAATACAACACAAGAAAAACGGGAAATATAAATGTGACACTGCACTCGTTAAGTGCTAACGTTTGTCTAAAAACTGTCCTTATAACAAATTTTGAATAAAAACTGCTCACTTTTAATTCTTAGAACTAACTTCATTAGAATCTTACAATAACAATATCAAAGTTATTTAGCGTCATCGGTATGCTTAGTGAAACATGAATCTTTTAAAAAAAAATCCTACATTGCCGCGAATGTTTATGGTGGACTTCACATTTCCTCGAAATATTTTTAAAATTGTATATTATTTTGTAAACCAAAACATTTAACATAGCAAACTCCAAGTCTAAAGAATTTGCGATCTTAATGGACCATTAAAAACGAGTGCCTGTTAACTTGCTCACTTACAAAACAATATGGGTTTGGAGGACGTTTAAGAAACCATATTCTTATATGCCACCTAAGTAAACTCAATTAAACTGACCAAATTAAAAACATTGATTTTAAAGACGCTCGATTTTTTTTTATAGGACAGGGTGACAAACGAGCACACAGTCCACCTGATGGTAAGTGGTTGCGGTGGCCCATAGGCATCTACATCTATCTTCAATTACGAATTAAAATGCAGATGCGTTGTCACCCGTGAGGACTAAGAT
>DWHP01003949.1:0-12960 GCA_018247895.1 Parnassius honrathi
TTTGCAAACAACTGTCCATAAATAGGTTGAACAGCCACGGGGAAGCCACACAGCCCTGTCTGACACCTTTATGGATGACAAACCAGTCCGAGTAGACCCCGTTGATCCTAACACAAGCACTAGAGTCCCTATAAAATATTTTATTTATGGGTTAAATCTACTTACATAGCGTTATGTTTTTGGGGCACTGTAGTTTTATTTCCAATTATAGCAAATAGAAAGCTTGATAAAATGTTTATGGAATCAAACAAAGAAACATTATATTACATTAGTACATTTCACCTTACTTTGGTCGTCAGTTTCTCTAAAATATGTCCAAATAGTAGATCTCCTGCCACTCATTTTTATAATATAATTATCAATTTTCACTAAGTATACCACATCGAAATACTCTTTTCTCACAAAAATAGTAAAACATACGCATGTGCCGGCAATATGCTCAGTACTAGATGATGCGATAACATGTCAGGTGTGGCGGGGGAGTGAGGGGCAGGGACCAGCGTTAATCCTGCGCGTTTTACGGTAACAAGTTTCGCCATAAATTGGTTAGGTACCAAGTTGATCTTGCCGAATAATGTACGGCCGAATATTCGGTTCAGTAAGTTTTACCAAATTTTCGGCCGAATATTAGTATTCGGTGAAATCCATACTCGGCCCATCTCCACTTATAAGGAAGATGCTGCTGCCCATCTCCTGCCTGTCTCCCTCTGTCACCTCTTACGACACCCACGGAAAGACCTGGGGTAGAAGATATTTTTACACCGTCACTACACGGTCAAAACCGACTTCAAAAAGTAGAAGGTACTCAATTCAACTGTATGTTTTTTCATGTGTTACCTCAGAACTTTTTCCTCGGTGAACCGCTTTCGATGATTCTTTTTGAAGTGAAAACTTCTTTAGCTGCATTGTACACTTTTTTGTAATGGGTAAAAAATGTTAAACTCGCCTCAGGTCACGTGTCCTGATCGAAAGTGCGTAAGACGGATGGAGAGAGACAGCCGGTGCGGCGTAAGAGAGGAAGTATCCCCCTTTCTTTCTACGGCGCGACGACAATGTATGCCTGCGCTTGATTTCTGAGAGATGAACTTTTTAATGCAATATAAATTGTCATGTTTGTGTATGATAACGCAATAAATAAATATTGTATTCTACCACATAAAATGATAGTACTTTTATACTGATAATTAAAGCAATTCGTGCAAAATTATTTCCTAACCATTCCAAAATATCAAAAACGCACAATGTTAATATTCAAGTTTTCACTGCTGCCTGCACTCCCGGAGTGCAACCCGTCGTTTTTTTTTACTACTGTCACCATTACCGTTACAGCCTGTGAAAAGTCATTCGCTGAACACAGGCCTCTCTCATAGATTGTTTCATAGGGGGAGTACTTGCCCCAGTAGCCATGCTTAGCAAGCGGATTGGCAACTGCAGATTTTTATGTTTTAGGTTGTCATTAAGACGCTGCTTGCATACATATAGTTTGTTTCCCTCTATCCCCACCCACGAGACATTATGGGGCAGTAGATATTCTTACACCGCCACTACGCGGTTAATTTAATAATGAATGTTATTTGAAAAATGAATCGTAAACATGCCATCTTTCTCTAGTGAGCATCTTTTGTTAATTAAAATATTAGTTGCTTCAGACCAAATAATATTTTAATTGACAAAACATATAGCTTCTCTTTTGGACTGGTTTTGATCTCGATTGGCCGGTTAATTTAACTTGCATCTCTGCACAACCGTGCTGTCGTCTGCATATCTAAAGACGCCACGCAAAATATTAATATGCAGCAAGAAGAGAGTTGCGGAGAGAACGGAGGAACTCCCTTTCTTCCCTGAGGAACTCTGACGTTAGTCGTAATAGGGTTGATAAAGTGGCGGAAATATTACTAATGTTAAAAGTATTGATAACAATTTTATGTAAATTAAATATATAACAAGTGGTAAAATTAAAAATTTTGTACAATCGACTTAAATATAAATAAAATGCGAACATCATCAATGTAGTCAAAATCAATTAAATACGCATTATTAATAATAACTTAAAAACTACTGGTGATCAAATTTATATGGGACCACATAAGAAGTATCAACTCCAACAAGAATCCTTATATTACCCAGTATAAGATTAGTGTTAGAAATAACAACAAATGTCAATGTCATATATCTTTTGGTTTATGTGTTATCTCGTATTAATTCTTGTCTGTCGCTGCCTTTGTTGGCTAAAAAACTGTACGTGCATAAAGCTTGGTGAATACATCATTGTTGATCCGAATACTATCTTTCATTTTTGATAAATTTAACAATAACCAAAATAGGAGTAAGAGTCGGGAAACTCAAGAAAGATCTCATGGCTTTCAATAGATGGCGGTATAAACATGGTAGAGCCACACTGCAGCTATATTATGGTTGTAGCCCGAACGGGTTGGCTTGACTGGGGAAGGACCACGCTCTAACAGAGTACCAGCGTAATAAATTAGCAGCTTAATACCGCTGTGTTTCGTATGGTGAGTGTAAAGATCCGGAGACCCTTTTTTACTGGAAACGAGGCATTGCACCTTAGTCCTCAGGGGTGACAATGCATCTGTGTTTTGATTCTTAATCAAGAATAAATGTAAATGTCTATGGGCCACAGCACCCACTTATTATCAGGTGGACTGTGTGCTCGTTTGTTACCCTTATTCTATGAAAAAACAACCCGTTTATGTCAGACGGAGACTGCTGACGGGGAGCAGCGTGAAAGTTGCAAGTCGATTGGTAATGCAGTTGCCATAATAAACGTGGCAATTATAGTTAATCCTCCCTTCTGCATTGGTTGAGACCCATTATCAGCAGTGAACCGATTTTAAAGGGTTAATAAAGTAGAAGAAGAAAAAGATAGCAAGTGCATCAACGTTCACCTATAGCTAAATCTTGATGGACGTTTATCTATAGCTAAATCTTGATGAAAGACGAAGATGGTGGGGATTAAATGACATGAATGGAGGGTGGCGGCATAACCAATGAAAAATACAGTGGTATAAAATTTTCACAAGCTGGTTAAAGAAAACAGTATTATTGACTCTGCCTTCGAAAGACATTCAAATATTTACAAGTGACAGACTACCTAGTATTTTGAATGGGCTCTTATGTCTAACCATGTCAGTTATAAAACCTTGTGTAAAGAGCTATTTTTATCTTAATCATAATCAGCCAGTAGCCGAACACAAATTTTCCACTATTGAGGAATATTTACTGTAGTTATCAGGATTGGGTGACGAATTGCGTTATCACAGTATCTTACACTTTACTTGCTCTTCATCTCAATTCACCTCCCTGTTTTTTTCTTCGGCAATTTGTACGACATCAATGTGTAATGCATCTTTTCATTTATACCATACATTCCTCCAATGTACTTTTTTCATTTGCTCTAGTTCTATTTTCTGGGCGACTGTCCCGACATCATTTGAATCAACCACAACTGGGGTATTCATGCACGATTGCGAGTTGCTCTGAAACTTGTGGCGCTGCATCCTCAGCAGTAGCATTTTCATCTGATGAAGAACAGCCTCACGTCGTAGCAGTTTGAGTCCGGCGCCATCAGATATATTTGAGCGCAAGATACACCGAACTCGGTCTGCCAGGTATTTCTCTGTGACGGTTATAGATGATTTCAGCTCAGCAAAAAGACGATGCATCCTAGTCCGATACGAAAAACCTCCAACTTCTCCCTCTTTCATCCTAAAATACGCCCGCAATACAATGTAATGCATTCCATTGTAGCTTGTTTAAGTCCACAGCTGTACATAGGCCTCCCCCATAGATCGCCTCATAGGGAGGATTTCGCTATAGATGCTACGCTTGGCAGGCCGGTTGCCAGCCGCAGTTTTTTATTACTTTGAGTTGTTCATCAGTAAGATGCTGCTGCCATATCCTGTTTCAGACACTCACGAAACACGTGGTAGTTGATATTCTTGCACCGCCACTACACGGTCATTTATATGGTAAAAGAATATTAGGTGCTTCGTTTATTAATGTAAAGGAAATGTCACACAACACGAACTACCTGTTTTTAATCACCATTGGCAACACTGATATTGTTAATTGCAATTTTACGTGCTGATTTACCACGTGCTCAACGGTGTAGGAAAACATCGCAAGAGAAATTGTATGCCTATTTTATAGAATAAGGGTAACAAACGAGCACACAGTTCACTTGATGATAAGTGGATGCTGTGGCCCATAGACATCTACATATCTTTAATTAAAAATCAAAATGCAGATCACCCCTGAGATCTGAGGTGGAATGCCTCGTTTCTAATAAAAAAGGTATCTAGTTCTCTACACTCACCATACGAAACACAGCAGCATAAAGCTGCTATTTTGTGCTGGTATTTTGTTCGAGCGTGGTCCTAACCCAGTCGAGCCGACTCATTCCTGCTACAACCATAATATAGCTGCAGCATGATTCTACCACGTAAAAAAATGTCTGGAAAATTCAATTTATTTCCGGGGCATATGAAGTCCGCCTGGGCAGCATATATGTTGTATTGTTTTTTTCAATGCTTATTAAATTCGCTTATGCATTTTGAGTAAATAATGTAGGTCCTAAACCTAAAACTTAAAACTTATTTTATAGATTTTATCGCGTTTAACTTATTTTAATTCCCCATGTTTCGTGTGATACAGCACCCATGATCACGGCGAGGAGATATACCAATGTCAAAATAGTTAATCCGGGCTACATCTTAGCTCATAATTCTGTATAAATCGTAAAATGTTTAGTCCTATCTACACAAAACGAGCCTACAGTATCTTAAAGCCTTTGTGGTTTGCTTGAGTTTAGATTTAATGTTACTGATTATAGGATTCCAAGCAGATAATAGCACCCAGCCGTTGAAATTTGGTATTTCATTATAATTTGTTTATATTTAAATTTTCACGTCTACGGGTAATATCAGTTCCTATGAGATGGCCGTTTTGTACAAGAAAATTGTAAATAAAACTAGTGTTTCTTTAAGAGTGAAATTTTTGTCAATAAAAACATATTTAAGTCTTTAAAATAGTGGAAGTTTGTTGGAGAAGAAAATAAAAATAAAGTCATGAGAATATTGTTGATGAGGAGTGGCCTCTAGCTTTAGCTCTGTTAACTTTTCCAACGTTTGTAGCGCAGTATGTGGCCGAGACTTGTCATAAAGAAACAATAGCAATGTACAGTTCATCAATCTATGTTGTTCTAGGCTCTCAACCTGCTTCTCCACCATCATTTGCAAGTTTTGACAGCACCGGTCAGCGGTAACTGTGGCATCGGATGGCAAGAAACTATAGTAAATAATAACCACCATTAGTCCAACAAACTGCAAACCTAAATTTCTTCTGGCTAATTTTTTGTTAAGAACCGTGGCAGCTCAGGTAGCCCCTCGCAAGTAGTGCTCGCTGTAAATTTCATAGTATGCGAGCAGCCCGGGTTCAATCACCGTCGGTACCAACGAAATTGTTAATTGCAATTTTAAGTGCTGCTTTGCCACTTGCTAGGTGGTGAAGGAAAACATCGTGAGGAAACCTGCATGTCTGAGAAATATGAAAAAAATATGTTTCGAAGTCATGTGAAGTTCGCCAACACATATTGGGGCAACTCCTTGCTCCAAATCTCTCTCAGAAATGAGAGCCCTGAGGTACCTTTTTTGTTTAGCTTCTTTATTTTATCGGTTTTCCGGAAATAATATATCATTGTTTTGAAATTTGCGTTATAAATATAGTGATAGTGGAGAAAAATCGAAATAACGAAACAAATACCGTAATGAATATGAAAATTTAAAAATGGGATAACGTGCCGTAAATGAAAACTTTGTTTTAAATTAATAATCAAACCATAGCCAAATTACAGTTTAAAGTGACTCAGTGAAATAAAATGCCAATTTCATAAGTACTAAATTATTTCTTTATTTTTTTATATGATAGGGAGACAAACGAGCACACAGTCCACCGGATAGTAAGTGGTTGCTGTAGATAGATACCTAAATGTATCCTCGATTACGACTCAAAATGTAGACGCGTTGTCACCCGTGAGGATTAAGATGGAACGCTCCATTTCCAGTAAAAAGGATCTCTGGTTCTCTACACTCACCATATAAAGCACAGCAGCATTAAGCTACTATTTTTACACTGGTATTCCGCGAGAGCGTGGTCCTTACCCGGTCGAGCCTACCCATTCGTGCTACAACTATACTACTAATACAACTGCAGCATGGCTCTACCACGTTTACGTATGTGTGTCTTATCATGAGTTGAAAAGAGTTGGTCATGTGGAGGCAGTATAAGAGACACCCCATTTCATTCAGCATAGGTTCGTGAGAGATGACTGAGGGAAAGGCCAAAAAGAATTCATGAACTTTGTTAGACGGCGATGCACATCTAGTAAGTACCTAATGTTAACCCATACTAGCGACGGGGTTCGGTGTGATAGGCGAGCAAGACGTTCAGATTGCAGACAACCGCGGTTGCACCAGATTTAGATAAAAATTCACACGTTATTTGGAGAGACGTATTTCATGAACCAATGATCTAATAAAATCATTTCATAACTCCCATACGTGGTAGAGCCATGCTGCAGCTATGTTATGGTTGTAGCATAAATGGGTCGGCTTGATTGGGGTAGAACCGCGGTTATACAGAATAATACCGTAAAATAGTAGCCTAATACTGTTGGCTTTCGTACGGGAAGTTTAGAGATAACCGGATACCCTATTGTGTTACTACAAACGAGGCATTTTATCTTAGCCCTCCGGACTCACAACGCACTTGCATTTCGATTCTTTATACCAAACCATTCTGCGATTGGATAGTTTCAAACAAATTCAGTGGTCATTCAACGCATCTGCATTTTGATTTTTCATCGAGGATAGTTGTAAATGTTCATGGGCCAAAGTATCCAATTACCATCAGGTGGACTGTGTACTCGTTTATCATCCTGTTTCTATATAAATAATACAAGATTCTCACTTTTAATGTCAGTATTAAGAAGGTGGTGCATAAATATGTAGTACAGAAATGAGGAATTCCATCTTAGTTCTCGTGATCGGTAACGCATCTGAATTTTTATTCGTAATCGGGGACAGATGTAGACATCTATGCGGCACGGCATACACTTGCCATCAGGTGGTGGACGTGGTAGAGCCACGCTGCATCTATATTATGTTATTATGTGTGCACGAATAGGGCGGATCGTCCGGGGAAGGACAACACTGCCACGGAATACCAGCGTAAAATAACAGCTTCATGCTGCTGTGTTTCGTATGTTGAGTGTAGAGAACCGGAGACCCTTTTTACTGGAGAAGAGGCGTTCCATATTAGTCCTCAGGTTCTTATTTGAGAATAAATGTAGATGTTTATGGCGCACAGTATCCACCTACTATCAGGTGAACTGTGTACCCGTTTGTCACGCTTATTCTGTATAAATAATACAAGCCCCTTGCTTTTTTTGGTGGGGATAACACACTATGAGAGGGCCTCGTGGCTGAGCTTGAGGACCGATTCCATTTCTGTAAGCGAGTTGATGTACTGCTGGGAGCCATATCTCTAAAGGGGAGAGGATTGTCGATATTAAAATTACTTCATTCTCCGTACTCTACCCGATCTAGAGTTTAATGTGATTGGCGGAGGAAGTAGACAGATCTACTTCTAGAATCCGAGGAACCTGGTACTTTCGAGTGCTTTCTTTCCTTGATTAAGGAATGGTGAGTGAGAGGGGCACCATTAAGTTGCTGGCGCTAGTGGGAGCTGCGGACAAAGAGGTGAAGGACAAGGGACAATAAACGATACGATTCGTACAGCAGTGTTATCACCACGTTACATATTATTTAATCTTAACCTCTCAAACGCTAAGCGTTCAAATTTGATTGCTTCGATATTCCGTCAAAATTCAGGAGGTCAAATTTGACCGCACCCACCCACAGCACTTTAACCCATTAAAACTTGTGTTTAGAGACTACTTTTCTATGAAGGAGTTTGGCGTTATAGAATCAATATGAAATTTTCTACGTACATTTATATTTATTTAAATTTATTACTGTCATATTTATACCCTTTTTTACGGAATAAATCAACTGCTTGCATTCGGTTCTTTTGAATTTATTTTCACCCTTTCTTATGAACAATATTATTGGATAAAATTTGCTGGCAATTTGACTCCGAAATAATTTTCGGAGGTGTTCTCAACAAAGCAAAACACTAAAAATAGATCTAAATAAGAAAAGATCCATAAAAAGATCTATAAAAACCCGCGTAAAGGTACATAGCTGACGTGAACCACCTACGCTCTGGGAAGTTTGCAGTCTGTGAAAATGTTCAAGATCGTCCCCGCCGTTACATCAAATTTGATAGACCACAAATCTTCGCAAAAGAACACCGATTCTTACGAAGGATGGTTCGCGAGGCAATTAAAAAAAATCCTAACTTTAATAGAGAAGATGGCTGGGTGCTACCATCCGCTTGGGATCCTATAATTAAAAAAATAATATTAAATTCAAACTCAAGTATACCACTGTAATACTTAAAGATATTGTAAGCTCGTTCCGTTTAGATCAGACCTTTTTTTATAGGAGAGGGGGCAAATGAGCATACGGCTCACCTTATGGTAAGTGATTACCGCCGCCCATGAACAACTGCAACACCAGGGGAATTGTAGATGTATTGCCGGCCTTTTAAAACAGAGTAGGCTCCTTTCTTGAAGGTCCCTAAGTCGTATCGGTACGGAAAAATCTCTGGTGGTAGTCGAGTCCACAAGAAAGTTTTGCGAGGCAGAAAACTTCTGTTTAATCGCACAGTGGTCGACCACCAGTTATTCAGGTGGTACGGATGGTATCGCGATTTTTGTCACGATTTGCGATTACAATGGGGGTGCCTTGAAACTGAGGAGATACGACGAAGGGTTTCTTTTTAGCGGTAAACGTGCAAACTTGTGTCTTCTGAGGATCAAACTGGACTAGATTTAATCAACCCCAGTCCGACACTTTGTTCAACAAAGTCTCGACTTCCGACACGAGTTTATCCCGGTACTCGGCGACGTTTTCCCGAGAAATATTGGCACGGCCGGTGTATAAAGCATCAACAGTGCCGTCGTCCGTATAGCAACGAATGTTACTGGTTTGCAACATATCATTGTTATGCAGAAGAAACAACGTTGGTTATAGCCCGCAGCCATGTGTAACACCAGCGTTAATGGGCTTGTAATCGGAGAATGCACTGTCTATTACGACCTTGATGCTCCGGTCAGCAAGAAAACTGGTGATCTAATTGCACAATTTCTCAATTTCTCGGGCATAATAGGAGGGACACTATCAGGCCCACTCGACTTGTTAACGTCTAGGAAGAAGAGTGCTTTGCGCACCGAGCGTTAGGTAAACAGCACATCCTGCATGGAGCTCTTACACCGCGGGATGGTCGGAAGAGTGTTCCCTCCATCATCAAGAATCGAGTTGGACGGAAAGAGAGAGCCCAGCAGATCGACTTTTTCCTTTGCGGCATGGGCCAGTGAGTAGTCCTCCCTGTGCAGTGAGGGAAGAGATGGCTGACATAAGTTCCCCTGGACAGCCTTGGCGAAAGACCAGAGTACACGTGTTCCCAAAGAAAGACAAACTAGTTTCTCGCCAATTCTGTCGATATGCTCTGACTTTGCCTTGACAATGACACTTTTGAAAGACCTGGAGGCGGATTACACTTCTTTTTAAAAGCAATGGTATTTGCATCCCTCGACGTAGCACTTTTGCTTATGGTGTAATGCAATTTTGCGGGAGCAACCAAACCAGAATGGGTTCTGCCTTCGATAGGTACCACAGATGATGAAATAAAAATTTCCATTCCCTGTAGCACCACATCAGTGATAGAATCAGCAAAAAAGCGGAGATCATCCAGAGAGAAGTAAATCCGCCTCCAAGGGTAGGATGCAAAAAAGATTGCATCCCGTCCCTATCGGCTAACCTATAATGCCAAACAAGGCAGCAACCTGCAGAACGCAACCACGATGGGAGCGTGAGTGGCACCGTACTCCGGATCAGACAATGATCCGAAGAGCCAAGAGGTGCACAGACGGAGACCTGATATCCGTCCGGATGAGAGGTCAGGAGAAGGTCTAACAGGGAAGGTACATGATCTTCCACATCTGGGATCTGCGTAGGCGAGGTAACCAGTTGTGCCAGACTACATGCCAAAGCAAAGTCATAAGCAGATCTAACAGCGTGATCGGTTAAACAAGAACCAAGCCATTCAGCGTGGTGAGCGTTAAAACACCAATGTACCACAGAGTCTGCAGTCTTTTGGACGTGGTTGATGAGTCGGTCTGTGTCGGCATTACCGCTATGGGACCTATAGAGGCACCCGTAGACGCGGGGATGGTCGTCGCTGTCTACGCGCAGCCGTAATATGGACAGGTTTGTACTTTTAAGTCCGCCGAGGCGTCGAAAACAGATGTCCTCTCTGACGTACACGCAAGCTTCGGCCCGGGGCACAAAAGAATGTTCCAATTCGTACCCGGGATATGAGAGACACAAAGTATCAGCCGGAGAGGACACCTGTGTCTCGGTTAGAAAGAGCAAGGGCGGCTTCACCGTTTCCAGATGGTAGTGGATAGCGTTAAGGTTTGACTGAAGTCCCCTGTTGTTGCAGAAATTCACGGATACCGTGGCAAGGGGCGTCTTTGATTTATTGCTCCGTTTGCCCCGAGCAGGTTTAGTCTCTAGTGGAATTTTGCCTTCTCTCCCCTGAATACGCGGGACAGTCTGAGCACCCACGCTCAGGAAGAGTGGGGTAACTTGGGCTTGGATGCTCAGCGTGGGATTCTCCGTCACCAGGGGTGCTGGTACCGTCCTGGAGTAGTATTTTATTCAATTCCGCTAACATGTTAAGAGGGGGGGAATTGGGCCTCTGGCCACCTGCACTCACCAGACGAAATGCATGAGCAGAGATTCTACTACACGCTGGTCTTCTGTGAGGTCGTGGTACCATCCCGGTTCGAGCCGACTCATACGTGCTACAGAAAAGGCTGACGCGTGGCTCTACCACTGTTAAAATTATAAAGTAAATTTATAAAATTTATATTCAAAAACTGAAAGTCGTCAAACACTTCAAAATCAAGGTCGGGAGTCAAAAAATTAAACGCAATTAAATCTGTAAAATTAGTTTTATTTAAAAATTTCTAAAAGCTAATAATCTTAATATTGAAAATTGTTTTTCAACTTATTCTCATTTTATAATCCTGTTGGGAGAGCGAATAATTGGAACAGTACGGCTAATGAACTGTACGATAAGACGATTTGTTCCATCTCTTGTTTATCAAAAATAATGACAATGGAGTTGCGATATAAATTTAGGATTCGCTTTAAAATAAATATCATCCCTCGTAAACATTACTTTGTTTAAAAGTTTATTTTTTAAACGGTTTGAGGCAATAGAGATTGGTTTCTTTCTGAGTCGTAAAATCCATCTATGCAACGGATTGACTAAGAAACAAATGGACATGAGCCTCTTCCATAACCTCACTAAATGAAAAAAAAAACAATTCACGCTACAAATGTGTCATCTGCCATATTTGTGCGAAGACGTTCTTCTTCTCTTTAGCCCGTCTTCAGTTTATTGGACATGGCCTCCAAGGTGACTCCGCAATAATCTTACGGAAAGGATTTACACTAATCGCCAAACTTGACAGGCGGATTGGCGATTTCAGAATCAGTCATCTCACGACACGACTTTTGACGATGTTTGCCATAAAGGGATGTACACCTATAAAAATCTATTTATGTTCCTCTGATGTGTCCATTTATAAAATCAGATTCAGAGAATTCACTTGTAGAAGGTTTTTGAAAAATTGCAGATTTCATTACGACATTTTCCTTATCACCTACTGGTAAATTTGCACTTAAAATAGCAATTTTGGTGGTAAGGATCGTATCGAACTCGGTTTGATTGTGTAATATGAAATTTAGTGCAATCACATATCCGCTGAGCTGCCACTCCCACGCTTAACAAGAGAACTTAAAGGAAGTCTTTCAAATAAGTAGACGAATACAGCGAGATGGGTGATTTTCAGTGAACAATGAATATGTAAAGCGAATCATCAAAACCTAAGAAATAAGTGGATAAGTGCCACATTGTGGTAGGTTTAAACATACTTAAACAGAGTATTATGGTTTAAAACCACATTTGAGTTCCATTCCACTTTCAGCAATTGCACATCTGTAAGTTTGTAATTCCTGTTATCCAATTTACCAAGCAGCTGACCGTATAGAAAGTAATGCTTCAGAAAGTCATATGGATGTGATATGTGATCAAGTATTCGAGCATATCTAAGGTACCATATTACAGAAGATACATTAACATATCGACAAAAATATTTTTTTTAAGTTACACAATGAAATTTTTTTGGTTGGCTATTTTACTTTATCATGGTTTATTGATGGAGGTAACATCTGGGCCACTGGTATATTCGTACGGACAATGTACTGTCATCAAAAACATGTCGTCTTGTTTTCGACACGGCTCAGGGCCGCGCAAGGCTCCGCGTCGGACGGTCAAGTGCGACCGCATGCCTTGTATAGCCAATGCGCTAGGGTTACGACTTGCGACTAATAATTAAAATGGATACGGAAATGTGAATACTGTTTCTATCAGTCAATATAATGTGACTGAATTCTCCTAATTATTGCACGAATGTAGTTTATTCTATGATGCTGACGTCAGATACACCCACCAACTATTTATACTTCTTTTGAAAGATTTGGTGACTATTAGGGAGGGCAAAATAACTATTATAATGGTCGCCACACACGGTCAGTTCAACTGATCATTCCGACTGATCAGTTCAAACTAAAACTGTTGATATTTTTTAAATTATTGGATTTTCGATATATTGATTAATAAACTTATAAATAAACTCCGATATTGATATATTTATAATTATCTATATATCTAATCTAATTATCT
>DWHP01003950.1:0-12960 GCA_018247895.1 Parnassius honrathi
AATACAGTTATTGGCCATTTAGATTCTAGTCTAAATTACACCTTCAATGTGAATAAAACGATAACATTGAAAAGCTTTGTGTTAGAGCTTGGTGCGCGCTACACGACTATAAAATCCTGATCAGACCTGCATGGTGATTTATGACGCCATCTTCCTATATATCTGTGCTCAGCATAAGACCTACAACATATCTCTTATTTTTCAGGCAAGTCTGATGAAGTTGGTACTTCAGAGAAAGTTTTACTTGTACCTGAACCTGTGAATGAAGAAAGTAATCTTGCTACATTAAAACGGACACTAACAGGTACTTAAATATTGGTTCCAATTATCGTAGACAGCAATTTAAGAAACGCAAAATTAGTTTTTTTTTTAATTTTAAAAGGATTAGTAGTCTAGGTGCCATAAGTACATGGTCATGTAGTTATTTGTTATAATGAATTAAATACAACTGTATCATGATTGATTTTGGGCCTAACCTAATAAAATATACTGTAAATGCTAGTTATTGGGATTAAAACAGTTGTTGGCCATTTAGATTCTGGTCTAAGCCTCAACTTCAATGATAAATGAAGCAACAACATTGAACAGCTTGGTGTTAGAGCTTAGTGCGCGCTAAACTACTATAAAATCTCGAGCAGACCTGCATATTGATTTATGACCTGATCCTTCTATGTACCTGTGCTCAGCATAACGCTTAAAACATATCTCTTATTTTTCAGGCAAGTCTGATGAAGTTGGTACTTCAGAGAAAGTTTTACTTGTACCTGAACCTGCGAATGAAGAAAGCAGACTTGCTATATTAAACCTGACACCGACAGGTACTGACATATTAATTCCTATGTATAATATAATACATAAAGTTAGAATAAATTGAATCTAAAAACAACACACTAACAAAATCAATATTTCTCGTGAATTTTTCTTTCACATTACAGATAACTCTGCCAGTATTACTTCAGAACACAATTATTGCCTACATCAGAAGAAGGCAATACATAAAAACAATAGTAAGTTTTTTTAGATATTTAGAGGATTAGGAAAGAGTCTTAGGAAAGAGTCTTCACTTTTAAGGAAAGTACTACGGTGTTTTCCTAAAAATTAACCGAACCCAATCAGAACTAAAAATCAAATGTATAGTAATCGGCCATAATTTTGTAAAAGCTAATGTCATACAAATACATACATACAGTGTGTCCGGTCACGGACTAGCGATATTCAAGGTACTTATAAACAATTTTAAAACACAAATACACTACACACTGGGGTCTAATCCCCTCCCCCTCTATGTGACAGCCATTTTGTTTTATTCTTGATGTTTTATCTACGTGTGTACAAAAAATATCACATCTCTCAAAGTTTTAATCTTTCTGAGATAAAAATAGGCTCATTTGGAAGGCAACAGTATTGTCTATTGTTTACATGGTTAAAAAATGGATTCACATACTCGTAACTTAAAAAATATATTTGAGGCTAAATAAATACCAAAAAATTATGCAAATCAAATTTTTTTACAGATAATTATCAGCAGCAGGTGTTGCCGTCATTCTGGTTGAACCAGCTAAAAACAACAAGAAGAAAAATTAAAATTTTGCAATTGAACTTGATCAGATCGCAAAAGAAAAACAAAACTTTTCAATCCAGAATAGTCAATGCTGAAAAAATGTCTACAGATCTTTTGTTTAAAAAACTGACGAATGAAATGATAGCAAAAAGTACACCCAGCTGAGCAAGAAGCCTCTAGGTCGCAGATTCTCTCTCGAAGAAAAAGTGCTCTCATATTCTTTATATAAGGAGAGTCCAAGAAGCTACCCCCTTTTGGCAAAATATTTCACATTGCCATCAACTAAATCTTTAAAAATACTTTTGACCAAAATACAAGTGGGACCGGGGCTGAATAAATGCATATTTATAAAAGTTAAAGCACCGTCAAGGAATTACGTACAGAAGACCGGTTATGCAGCTTAATTTTCGACGAAATGTCAATATCCCCTCAAATCCAATATTACGCTGCAAAAGACCAGCTTAGAGGGTTCACATTTCATGGCAATAAAATTGCAAACCCTGTATTGGTCTTCATGGTAAGGGGATTAAGAAAGAAATTTAAGCAACCCGTCGCGTATTATTTCACCAACTCCGTGAATAAGCTTCAATAAAAAAAATGCTAAAACTTATTAAGTATGCACACAGTACGGGATTAAAAGCCATATTATGTACTGTCTGTGATCAAAGTACAGTCAATGTGAGCGTTATAAATGATTATTTGATGTTCCACATTTAATAAAAGGAGTCCGAAACAATTTACTCACAAAATATTTAAAATATTATGATTTTGAAGAGAGGTGCGAAAAAACGGTTAAATGGGATTACTATAAGCAAAACTTATGAAGCTGATAAATCGTATCAAGAAGTGAGGTGCCTGCTGAAAGTCACAGATGAGCACATCTACGTCGACAAAATAAGAAAAATGAAAGTGAAACCTGCAGCCCAAATTTTCTGTCACAGGGTAGCTGCGACTGCAGGACATCTTGTGGCTAGAGGAGACATTCCGGGAGAATGCCAAAATTTGGTAAAATGTACAAAATTAATGGATAATCTTTGTGATTCATTAAATTCTAACATATTTCATATGCCTGGTGGCAAAATACGAAATAAATAATAATATAAAGAATGTGTACGACGATCTAGTTCACATCATGGTTTGTGGAAGAATGCCATAAAAGTTTTGAAAACTGTAACATTTGTTAAAAAAATAAAGGACAAAAATAACAGAATCCGTTTGATTGAAACGAAAGCTATACCATACCATCTATAAAAAAAAAACTTCATAAGTACATGTAAAGGAATGCAAAAATTATGGATATTGTTGTCCCAAATATATTCATGTGATGCTATGCCAACACGTAATTTCAACCAGGACCCACCAGAGAATTTCTTTAAAAATATCAGAAGTTATGTGGCGAAAAATATTGCGCCAAACACGGTTGCATTAGAAGGGGCCTTTAAGTCCCTTTTAATAAATAATTTTAACTCGCCCCATTCTTTGCATGCAAACTGCGAAAAAGACGACGATAGCTGCTTGCAGAATCTATTTTTTTTGTAAGAGAAAATATTGCGTCATCTTCTGATATTTCCAGTCCCATTTACGAGAAAACACTTCAATTTTCTGAAAGCATAGAAAACGAAATTGTAGTGCCTTTAATCAATTTAAATACAAATATAATGTAATATAGATGCTGGTTAAGGCAATTGCGTGTTGGTGGATCCTTAGGAAATGCATTAAAATGTATCAGAAAGCTGCAAAATTTGTAAAAAATATATTTATGTCAACTCTGAAAGCAAATTAAATTAATATATAAGGGCCAAAGAATATAAAAGGTTAACTTTCTTTAATATAATCTAAAGAAATTGAAAAATGTTTTGTCCAAATTCAAAATTTTGTGACGGATATATTAATAAATGTTCCAAAAAAGGCTTAAAATTAAATAAAACCGTGTTTACCGACATATATGTTGACTTTCCATTCAGTTGTGAAAAATGTAAAAAAAATATTTTGAAAACAATTATTCATGTGCTTTTTTAATAGTATAGTTGGCGCCGTTCAATAAACCGAATTTTGACTAGCAAAATCACATACCATAGTAAGGATGAAACTAAAGCAGCAGCGCAGGCTTATAAAAATCAACACAAGACAAATAAATAAATAAAATTGTAAAATAAATGTTTTTTTTTTGTGTATCCAGTCACCTTTTGAAATTGATGCCTGCTTACTAATTTGCTTGTTTTTAATTTGATAAAGTTTTACTTTGATTTTGTTAAAGAGAAAAAATAAAATTAAGTAAAACTATCAACTTGAATATTAGTTAAATAGTAGTAATGACTGAAGCTAAAAGCATAGGCACTACGTAGTACTTATATACTATAGATATCATGTATAGCTATAGATGTCACAAGTTTATGGATGGCGTTAATAGATGGCGCTACATAATTTACAACTAACAATATGATTTTAGTCTATGCCTCCGGTAGGAGTAATAGTGTTCTGTGTTCTATGCTGTACGTCGTAGAGTAGAGTAATATATTAATACGTCCTGTAGTGAACTACGGACTGATAAAGAAAAATAGATGTGTGAGTGGTCAAGAAGTTATCACGGTTACGGCATCAATTGAAATGTATGCAATAACCCGTCTATTTTTTTGTTGGTTTGGGTTTTAAAAGGTTAATTTTAGATTACCATATCATTAGGAAACTAATAGCTGTGCCTAAGTTTTCCAAATAAAATAGTGTTTAATCAGTCACTCTTTTCACAACCCAAATATCAATTTACCTAGAATTAAGGTTATCAAAAGAGCGCACATTTCACCTGATGTTAAGTGGATACGCTGGCCCATAGACATTTTACATTGATTCTCGAATAAGAGTCTAAATGCAAATGCGTTGTCCCCTTGAGGACTATAGTCTCGTTTCCGGTTCTCTACACTCACCATACGAATCACAGCAGCATTAAACTGCTATTTTACGTTGGTATTCTGTGAGTGCGTAGTCCTTCCCCGGTCGAGCCACCCATTAGTGCTTTAACCATAATTTAGCTGCAGCGTGGCTCTACAGTTAGCTAATTTAAACTATAGAGCTGAACTGTAGTGTAATTAACGTAACGGCCTGTTTAGTTGTACTTTCAGAAACCCGGTGCGTTTAATTTTATTTGCGGTTTGTTTGATAAATTTTATAAAGGTAGTACGGTTTGTTTAAAAGATCCATAATTATTGCTTTTTTTTAGTAACATTAAGCGAAGCAATGAAGATCGGATTCATCGGCGGCGGCAAATTGGCTTTCGCTTTGGCTAACGGATTTATTACCGCAGGTAATATTGGAATATATCGCTATGAAATCCATAGTAGTGAAAAAAATCATATTATATTAGAGATTTTATTCATTATTTTAAATATATCTGGGTTCTAAAATAAAATGATGTGTCTTACCTATATTTGAAAAGAACCTGCCGCCCTCCCTCAATTGCGTGCACTATTCCCGTCACCACTAATCCCAGCACCACTACTCCCAGCACCAGTAGGAAAGACATCTCCGTCGATAATAAGACACGTGTTTCGCCTCTACACGAGGCATCCTCAGGTGAAGTAGACTCTGCGGTGTTCGACCGCTAAATGTCAACTTTAATATAATGAATTTCCGCAAAGTAATAATTAAATTATATATTTTCCCCAAAAGCGCAGTTATATTACGCAAGTGATGCTGCCCATCTTTTTCTTCACTTCTTCTGTCGGATCGTACTGGGTAGTGAATTCTCTTACGCCGTCACTACGCGCCTCATTACAACGCAAAATAATAAAATACTGCGGTGGTCAGGCGTGACAATCAAGGCATAATTGGAACAATCTTTGGGGGAGGCCTATGTTCGGAAATAGATTTTTCATAGGTTGTAATGAAACCGCGTGGTTAAAAAAAGTTAAAGTTACATCCTACATATGTCCCACAGCTGGGCACAGGCCTCCCCTCATCTATGAGTGGATTTTAGGACAAGGAAGTGTCCGACGCGTTACTCCAATGCGTGTTGGCGAACTTCACATATTTTCGAAATATTTTTGTAATATTTTTCAGACACGCAGATTTCCTCACGAACTCACGATGATTTCCTTCAATAAACAATTTCATTAGTGCTGGCGGGGATCGAATCCGGGTTGCTCGCGTACTGTGAAATTTACGGCGACCGCTAACTATCTGACATAACACGCCTCTACCGCGTAGTGGCTACTATGGCACCGAACTGCATATAAGAATATCCACTGCCGCATATGGTCCCGTGGGTGTCGTAAGAGGCGCCAGGCTGAAACAGGAGCTGGGCAGAGATCTTCGTGATAACCACTCACTATTATAAAAGGCTGCGTTTGCCATCCCGTTTGACAGGCGAGGCAGCTTTGGCAAAATCTCCCCATGTCGCAATCTGTAAGGGAGGCCTGGTGATGTACAGTTTCAAATGGAATCATAAGCGACGCACTACAAAATATTTATTTATAATTTATTATGTGACTATTCTCTTATGCTAAATGAGTGATCTGGTGTTATATACAATATATTATGTTAATTATTTATTTCTTGTACCAGCAGTAGATTTTTATAGGCTGTAGTAGATGGATGGATGGATGTAATGAATGATGAATAAATTTATTTTGTGGACCGATAAATAAGAATCAATAATGATTTCTTATATTTACGCGAACACCGCACATTGATTAAAGCTACTTTTACGGATTTTATGGCGTTATTTGATTTTTAATTCCCGACGTTTCGGGTGCTTTCCAGCACCCATGGTCACGGGGAACTGAGGTGACTGACGTCGCGATGTCACTGTTAACCTGAAGTACCTTTAGCTTTTTCATTATTATTGTTCAGATCGGCGCAGAATGAACTTACTGTGTCTTGAAGTATTACAGTGGTATGCTTGGGTTTAGTTTTAATTTTATTAATTACCGGGTCCCAAGCCGGTGGTAGTACCCACCCTCCTTCTCTATTGAAATTAGGATGTTTTTAATTTGAGACTGTGTTTGTGATCATATCCTGGACGGCCCCAACCATTACATCAGATTTGATAGACCACAAATTCTCGCGAAAGAACGTCGATTCCTACCAAGGATGATACGTGAGGGTATTGAAATTAAAAAATATCTTAATTACAATAGCATAGAATCAATAAGATGTTTTTTATACAAACGAGCACACAGTCTTCGTGGTATAAATGCTTTGCAGGAGTATTAGTAACGCTTTCGCACACATCCGTAGCTCCATCAGCGCGAATGCATTTTTACTCGTACTCGTAAGGAACAACAGCACGGTTTGTACTGCCAAAAGTAAAAAGCTATATGATATTATTGTTGCTATTTCAGCTACTACGGCTCAGAGGGCTAAACTTTTTCTGTAAATATCACAATACGCGAACACCCCGGGTACGCGGAGTTGGACACCACCGAATTTGTTAATTGTAATTTTACGTACAGATTTACCAGGTGCTCGGCAGTGAAGAAAAACATCGTGAGGATGTGAAGTTCGCCAGCATGTTAGAGCAATGCGTCTATACCTAGTAGCGAGACGCATAAAGGCTGCAACTTTACTTTTTCTGTAAGAGCGTGCTCCTTTCGTGGTCGGGCCAACTCATACGCACTGATGATGAATATTTTTTAATATAATTATGTAGGCTCAGTAGCGCATGGACTAAGCAAGCGTCTGCGGCTCTACTTACTACGAGTTAGATACCCGCTCCGATAAAAGATTTTGTATTGGCTATAAATAATTGTCTCAAGTATGGATGTTTGTTCGAGTGCAATGTAGTATTTATTTAATCACACTTAGCGTGTGTATTTTATTATTTTAATATAAGTTTTTTTTTTTAATATAAATAGGTCTTGCAAAAGCAGATGAAATAACGGCTAGCTGTCATCCGTCCGATGTAGCAAGTGCTAAAGCTTTCAAGGTAAGAGAAAATACTTAAAAACTTTCGGCTTTATTACAAAACGTGTTTCAATGATAGTTTCGGGCATAGAACACTATTAATCTTTACCGAGAGGTCTCGGGTGCAAAGCAGAGTATTTGTCATGAAAAAAGTCTCTTAGGTGCATGTGCCACAAGTCTTCGCTAAATTTGACAATTTATATGAAATCCCAATCTTTACAATAATTTCACATTTTTTTTCATGGGACTTCTTTATTGTACCGTACATTAGTTTAAATCTAATTTTTAGTACGTAAGTACATTTTACTTCCATGGTTTTAAACTACTGTTGCGTGCTATATCCATCTATAGCGCCATCTAGTATCGAGTAACAGAACTAAGAGAACTTCATGAAAAATTCCCGATTGGAACTTTCTACACCTAGTCGGTCGGGACCGGTATGTGCTCGAACATTCTAGATGTTTCAATGAAAAAGGCCCTATATATGGCCAATAAGGATCGCGACCGAGTCAGTTTTGAATTGGCGAAACAAGCGAATACTTCGAAGCGATATAACTGCGAACTAAAGTGATCAGTATTACAATTGTGTTTTCTTATTAGTGTGTTTTAAGTTGTAATTAGTGTTCGGTAATTAAAGTGTCAATTTTGGTAATTCAATTTATTGTCACGAACCTCAAGCACGTAACACTACTCTTTATAATTAAACGGATTACATATACGTATGAGGATTGATATAAAATTTTCACAAATATCACAAATATGTAACACATGCGCAGTATGCGCGAAATCTATGTTCAGCAATCAGCAGTGGACTTATAGACTGTAATGATGATAATGACGTAAAAAGATTGGTTGTGGAAGTTTTGTCCGTGTTGAAATTCGTCTTGTATTGTGTACAAATAGCTTATTAAAAAATATAATTTAATTCACTACATCATTATGTAAACGTTTCAGGACATAGGAGCCACAGCTGTGTTCAAAAACAAACCGGTCGTAGAACGTTCCGAAGTTGTAATTGTTTCAGTGAAACCCGATGTGGTGGTGTCGGCACTTCGGGAAGTTAAGGATTTGCCAGCCTCCAAGAATAAACTTTTCATATCTGTGGCAATGGGAATCTCAACCGCAACTGTTGAAAAGGTATTATGTAATTTATTTTATCTCCAAAACCCAGCAAAGTTGGTTACCATAGTACAAACTTCATAGCGGAGGGGCTAAGCGTTTGGCTATGGCGTCGCGGGTTCAAATCCCGTACAAAATAAGTATTTGGTACGGTCTAAACATAATTGTTTTGGGTTTAAATATCTTTCTTCATTACACGTCGTAACAAAACAGCACTTAAAATTGCAACAAACAATTTCATTAGCGCCGGCTGGGGTCGAACCTAGCAATCACTCAGCCTGTGCGGTGCAACTACTTCATTATATTAAATTAATTTGATTAATTGATGAACTTACATGTTTGTTTAATCTTCCATTGCGTATTTGTTATTTTAGAACCTACCATCAGAAGCTCGTGTCATTCGAGTAATGCCAAACACACCAGCTCTTGTCAAAGAAGGCGCCGCGGCTCTTAGCCGAGGATCAAGAGCGACAGATGAAGATGCTAAGCTTACCACTGAGTTGTTCCGTGCGGTTGGTACCTGTGATGAAGTACCAGAGTACCAGATGGACGCTATTACAGCTCTAAGTGGAAGTGGTCCTGCTTATGTGAGTATAGTGCAACATAAAATAAAATTATTGGTGGTGATGATAAATAAAGGTTAGTAAAGTTACAGCCTATGTGAATACCACTACTGCACTGCTGCGGGTGCGTGTGATAAGGACGTACTAAGGTGGAACTGAGGACGCACTCTGAGGACTAAGATGGAATGCCTCGTTTCTAGTAAAATAGCTCTCTGGTTCTCTACATTCACCATACGAAACACAGCAACATTAAATTGGTATTTTACACTGCTGCTCTGTGAGGACACTGGACACACATTCGGTCCCTCTACGGTCGAGCGGATGGCTCGAATCATCATTCATTCATGAGACCATTTGTGCTACAGCCGTTATATATCTACAGCGTGGCTCTACCACGTAAAATGTTGGGGGAGGCCTGCTCCCAAGGAATGTCATAAAGCACGGTTTTGAACCACCTGCATCCGTTCACTTACCAGGTTATCACTTCATCTAAATAGGGGCTGCACTTTACCTTGCTTACTGGTGCTTATAAAAAGTGCTATAAGAAAAAAAGTCTATTCCCAGTCCGTTACAGCCCATCAAAAGTTCGCTGATGTTTTAGTTATTATTAGAAGACGCTGCTGCTCGTCTCCTGGCTAGTTTCCCTTTGTTACCTATACTACTCCAATATCCACCACCCCATATAGTCCCGTGGGCACGGCACAGTATAGGGTAGTACACGATTGTTGGTATTCACCCATTGGGCTTAGCAACAAGCTTTAATTTTTCATGATAATAAATATCAACTAACCTTTATTCTTAAGTTGATCGGAGCCTACAGTATCATTTCATCAAATTCTGAATTTATCAATAAAATATAGAGTTATGACATCTAATCTTTAATAACATTTACGCCCTTAGGCAATTAAACTCCGGTTGAGTCTGAACCTCTACAAAAATTGTCATCGTTATTTTTAATCGCTATTTAACTACAACATACGCCCTTCATCAGTCATCGTGAGAAATGACATGTTTGGAAGTAAATATGCAATGGAGCTAAGCGGCGTCCTAACAGCTCCATAACACTCAATAATTTGCCCAGCTGTGGGAAGTATATAGGCTGTTGCTTCACTTGTCACCTTAATTATTTATATGTTTTAGGTGTACATGCTCATAGAATCTTTAGCAGACGGTGGGGTCCGATGCGGTCTACCTCGCGACTTGGCTCTGAGGCTTGCTGCACAGACGACCCTGGGAGCAGCGGCCATGCTTCGCACTGGAGGTCACCCGGCCACTCTGAAGGATAATGTCACAAGTCCTGGAGGATCTACCGCTGAGGGAACTTATCACCTTGAAAAGAATGGTTTGAATTTTCACGGATTCATGTTTTATTAAACGAAGCAAAACATACAGAAATGGTAAAAATAACGAATAAATATTTCTCTTCTAGGTTTTCGCTCTGCTATAATAGGTGCAGTCACGGCGGCTAGAGACAGATGTAAGGTGGTCAACCAACAACTTAATAATTAAAACATTGCGTTAGAATACGTAAATATAGTTGTAAATATGTCAAATACGTGCTAAAGATAAAAATTGTAAAATATTTTATGTAATAAAAGTTTATGGAAAATTAAGCGAGTTTTCAGTAACAGTTACCAATATTATACACCCGGTATATTACTACCTTTACACAAGAAACTTACACAAAACCAGCCTAAAATAGCAATATTATACTGCCGTTTCGTATGTTGAGAATCGGAGACCCTGTCTTTGCTGGTATAAAGACATTCCATATTAGTTCTCAGATCTGAAAGGTAACGTTAAGACGGTTTTTCTATTAAGTACCTCGAATGGGATCAACTTTCTGATTACCAATAAAGGAAGGTAGGTATGACAAAAAGAGAAAACTTGCGACGAGACGTGATTGGTGTGATAATTTTTTAATATTTACAATACCTTTTTAAATAATTGTTTTTTTAACACTTATATTTTAAAGTGAAAGTGTGCACAGTGGAAAATTACAATAGTGGCGTCAAAAGTCAAAAGAAATTAACCGAATCTTAACACTGATTTATATATTTCTTTGTTTAAATTTACTTTTGGCGCGATAGTCAAATCCTGAAAGATATTTCTGGAATTTTACTTACAAAATTTTAAATGAGGGACGACGACTTTCTCTGCCACTAGGTCAGCGCCACTTAAAAATAAAATCAAATAAAAAAAATATTTCCCAGACAACAAGAATCCACGAGTGTTAGTTAATTGAATAACTAATTTTAGTTCCTAAAAACTAAGAATGGTTTAGTGGGCTGCAGGGCATTATACGTCTTTTGAGTATAGTTAACCCACAGACTGATCGAGTAAAATGAAGTACAGTAAGCTTTAAAAACCATAACCTTGACAGGTGTTGAGCAATGAGCAAATCTGCGAGCCAACATATTCGCTCTGACCGACAACATCCTGCGCTCTATTTCTATGTCAGCATCACCCTTTTGGTCTTCTGTGACAATGTGACCTATCTATCTTGTGGCACTACAGCCCTTTGTGCGCCCCGGCCTCCTCCACAATATTCTTCCACTTGTCACGATCCTTCGACTCCCTGCGCCAGTTGATGTATTTACCCATACTTCTCAAATCCTCTTCCACATTTTCTAACCAACATTTTTTTGGCCTGCCTTTTGGTCTCTTTTGCTGGGGAGTCCACCTGGTCATCCGGCATTCGTTCCAGGTGGCCCGCCTATCTCAGCCGCTGTGACTTACAGAACCTAACGATGGTCTCACGTCCTATAAGAGCATTAAGCTTGTGATTCATGCGCTGGCGATACGTGCCATCAGATTCTCGGACTGGTCCAAATATGTTTCCGAGCACTTTCCTTTCAAATACCGTCAGTCTCGCTTCGTCCCTCTGTGTAAGTGTACAGTTTTCGCGTACGTAAGTCACAACAGGTCTTATGATCGTCCGGTAGAAGGTCAGTTTGGATTTTCTGCTCAGTATTTTGGAGTTAAGTAGCTTTTTACATGAATAAAAACATTTATTACCCGCGACTATTCTTGCTCTGATCTCAGTTTCAGTGTTGTTTTTGGAAGTTAATGTAGACCCTAAGTATTAAAAGTTTCAACCCCTTCGAAAATGTTGCTCATCATAAAGTCGTAGCGAGGTATTTTGTTTTTTTTCGGTGTTGATCTCGAGGCCGAAACATTCCGCTTCTTTACTGAGGTTGAGGCAGTGATCCACCATTCTATTTTTAGATCTACTGGATATTACAATGTCGTCTGCATAGTCAGCGACCTGCGATCTATTATAGTCTTATAAGTCCCGTTATATTAAATTTCCGAATAGTTGATTCCAGCACGAAATTTAAAATAAGACTTGACAATGCATCTTCTTGTTTAACTCCCGTGGATATACTAAAAGGTTCTGAAAACTCATTTTGAATTGCAACTACGGACGGTGAATACTCTAAAGTCGCCTTGACAAGTCGTACTAGTTTACTAGGTATACTTAAGAGCAACATGTTACTGTTACGAGCTCAGGGTTCGTGACAATAAAAACTGCCGATTGAATTACCAAAATTGACACTTTAATTACAGAACACCAATTAAAACTTAAATCACACTAATAAGTATTCACGCTTGACACTTGACTTCATTTTATTTTGCTCCGAAGCTTCGCTTGTGTCACCAAATTTAATACTGCCCCGTCCGCGGCCCTCAAGGGCTTTAAATAGGCCTATTTCACCGAAACATCCAGAAAATACCGGTTCCGACCGACTAAGTGCAGAGAGTTCGAGTGTGGACTTTTCTAGTAAGCTTAATTCTTGTATTCGTTACTAGATGGCG
>DWHP01003951.1:0-12959 GCA_018247895.1 Parnassius honrathi
CTAAAAAAAAATATATAATTTATATATTATCTTTAATAATAACAACATAAAGTAATATATTATAGATATGAACGTAACGACTAACCCTTATATAGCAAGCGTTCACTCGCCGACAACTCAAACCTACATAAGCCTTATAAATATAGATCGAGTTAGTAATATCTTTAAGTTTTTGGTTTACATATGAATTTCGCGTTTTAGTATTCAACGGTAATATGATCGCTTTGTTTTTTCTTACAAACATGAAAATATTAACTCTGTTATTCTACTCAATTGTGTATGGCTTTGTCTTTATATTGACTACGAAGTGCACTACGGACAATTGACCGTCATTTATATTATGATTACGCGACACGAACATTTGAGTTACTGCAGTGAACATATTTTTAGTCTATAATTACAAAACCAATGTTATTAATGAAATTTTCATGCCAGAAACGTTTTGCTATTTATATTTTAGACTGCTGCAGGAAGGTATAGTAGTCGTCGCTTTGTGACTTTAGCCTTGAAAGTCTTGACGGATTTTAGCGCTGTCGCTAGATTTATCTTCATCTCTGGAGGCTACTCTTCATAGTGTTAGTTTTCTGCGCATCGGCAGGAAAGGGATCATAAACATAAATATCAAACCGGACATGTGATATACTCGTGAAGGTCGTGATAACATTTTTTTTTCGCATTGCCGCTCTTATTGACGGACGAGGCTCTGGCAACCAACTGATAGAAAATAATTCCTAAATAATATAACATTTCAGTGAAATTTTATATGGTTAATAAACAGTTACACATAGTCCACCTAAATTAATAAGTTTTTTGTGTCCCGTAGACATCT
This sequence comes from Parnassius honrathi, assembly GCA_018247895.1. NCBI lineage: Eukaryota > Metazoa > Arthropoda > Insecta > Lepidoptera > Papilionidae > Parnassius > Parnassius honrathi. The sequence goes on from DWHP01003951.1 coordinate 830, forward strand.
ACATTAGTCCTGAATTGAGAATCGAAATGCAATGCATTGTTACCCATTAGTACAGAGATGGATTGTCGCGTTACCAATAAAACTTTTTATTTTTTAGATTTTCGTCACTCACGATGCAAAAGGAGCTTAATTAATGCTTCTTTACGTTGGTATTCTATGTGAGCGCCTTCCACAGTCGGAAAAATGCTAAATGCTGATTATTTTTTTCTGGACTGTTTTTACTTATTTGTCTTAAGATACCCATGTCCAATGTTATGCTAATGCGTTAGCACTGCAGGTACGTCTACGATAGCATGCATTGCAGTCACAAGTCGATTTACGTTTTGTCCAAATATTGGCTTCAAATGATATACAAACCATTAAGGCAATAACTAAGTATAAAGTGTAACTAACTCACATAAAACAGTTTAAAAACAGGGGTTATTATGCCAAACGACGAAAGACCGATATGTTAATTCGTTGTCTGGACGATTTAGCACCCCCAGCGTATCGACGGACATTTGTAGCTGTTTAACAGAGGGTCGCATATCGAAACATCTACAACGAATATCTTTGTCAACTTAACTATTCCTTTCAACGAGTAACCGCTTAAAACACTTTAATGAGTTTCGATTACAATTTATTATTGCTAATTGTTTTATATCCTCTTAATTATGTTTATTTAAACAGGGACTTTTTTATTTAAGGTTAAACAGATAAAAACAAGTTTGTTTGCTTAACGTAAACCATATTTTGAAGGCGCAAGTTATATCATATTAACTGAATATGATGTTGTTAATTTGCGACATCTCCCAAATATTGTAAGTACATATGTACTCCGAGCACAAAGCCACTTCTAAAATTACACGTATTGGATTTAACCTTTTAAGATAGTATGCACTGTCCGAGATTAGGGAATAATTCTAATATATTATATTTCAATATAGTAAATTCTTATATGTATCTACGAGAACATAAGTGACGCAAGGCACTCGCAATGCTGAGTTAAAAAGGGTCTTCGGTTAGAAAACGCTTACCCTACGAAATAGCAGCATAAGGCTGATATTTTTCGCTGGTATGTTGTGAGAGCGTACTTCCCAGATCGAGCTGACCCATTTGTGCTACAATCAAAATATAGTTGCATCACGGCTCTACGACGTAAAAAATAAGAGAAGTTGCCAAATTATCTACGCACATATGATCAAACTCAAGGTCTGGGCTCTCTCTCAAGGGTCCGAAGTCATACCGTCAATTCTTCTACTATCAACTGACCAGTTAATGTGCTTAAAAGATCTTTAAAATGTTGAGGCTTAATCTCATCCATTCTACCAGCCCCAAGCTTTTGAAAAACACAAAATGGTTTTTAAAGTGTCTTTTACAGAAATTCGTAATGGTTGCAGAAATACTTACTGTGGGGCCTCGGTAAATGATAAGAAGAACTGAACTGACCGAAAAATGCTTCTGACGAAGGCATCCAAGCATCTTGACATTAAAAGGAGCCAGAAAGTGATTGGGGAATAAAATGCGGGATGTATTTTTGTTTGCCATCTATTACTTTGAAATCAACTCCTTTTTTAAATAAAATTTAGAATACGGTAAAGATAAAAGACATCAATTGGATAAACAAAATTTCGAAAAGATTTCTATTTTCCGTTTATTTATTATTTTATCAAAATTAAAACAGATATAAACGCAAGAGCAAATAATTTCTATAGAGCTATATTTATTCAACTCCAATTCTTTTCTATCATAACCCAATCTTAACAAAAGCTACAGTATTGTTAAGAAGCATTGTATTTAATCTTACGTCCAATGCAATATTTTTAGTGTTTTAATAGTTTTGGCAACACCATAATACCTATGAGACCATAACCTATGAGAACTGTAGACAGTCAACATGATCTCAGTCTTAACAGTCAGCTGTTTGTGTGTACCACCAATACGCTGCTGCCGATTTTATGACAAATTAGAACAGGACAGCAGTTGCTGTCTACTAAATATTATTAAAATTGGAATAAAAAGTCTAAATAAAAAGAGAAATTAAAACATTGAGACACTGACTTTGGATTACCTTAACTGGCGTTCAAAAACAGGAATATAACCGTTGATAATTCCGAAGATAAACGCACAACCCCTTCCCGATTAAATTTGAATACATTAGAGCTCTAACTTATTTTTGACAAGCTGCTAATCATATTCAAATGCACACCTTGCGATATTTTGATGGCCGACACTTAGAATTTTAAAGCATTAAGTCCCAAGGCACATCATAATTTAGAGGGTCTTCAACCAAAAAGAATCTGACTTAAACAATAGAGACAGGTGTCTCTATTCAGGCTGCAATTGTTTTTAATGTTGTAAGTTGTAACAAGTAAATATACTCATAACTCGGTGTATAAATTATTATTTAAGTAATGTTCAGTAATATTTTAACAAGTTTTGCAACAATGCATTTTTATATCTTCCTATATTTATTAACTGTTGTCTTGTCTTTTCTGTTAGCCTTCTTAATTTCAAACTATTTTTTTAATTACATTTAAAAAAAGTAGTTTTATCTAGGAACCTTACAAGTGTTACTGTATTTAGAAACACGTGTAAGGTAGAGTTCCACTGTGAAAAGATTCTCCAATCTTAATAATAAATTACGTGTCACGTTGTTTGTCCCCGATGGACTCCTAAACTGCTTAACCGATTTTAATCAAATTTGCACACCGTGTGCAATTTGGTCCAACGTGATAGATAGGATAGTTTTTTTTTTGCTAATTTAACCCACAATTTTTTTTGCTAATTCAAGGATTTTTATTAAGACATGGCAAAGGGTCATCGAAAAAGGCAAAACAACGTCTGCCTGGCAAGCTAGTATTTTCTAAATTTGAATGCTGTACCTATTCATTAATTTAAATCGAAATATGCTTTAAGAGATATTTCTCAAACAGCTGTTATATTAAAGCAATGTCCATAAGTACACTCTTAAGTACACGCGGGGCTATTACAAACATACTATGGAATAATTTTTACCATCAAATTAGTTAGTTTAGTTAGTCATATTATTCCTATTGTCCTCTTCAGTATGTACCTTCCTCCATACTGAACACTTTCCTTCATACTATAATTTTTACCGACAAGAGTGCAAATGCTGGTAACGGCGACTTTCAATCACCTTTATAAAACAGCTTAAAAATAAAATATAAATATATAGAATACCTGGGAAGGCAATAAGTAAATATCTAAAACGTTATTTACCGAACAGAAAGTTAAGTCATTATTTTATAAATTATAAATGTAAGGAAATAATAATTGCATGCAAGACGCTGAGTTTATAAATCTCTAGTAATTAAAACTACATCAATCCCCATAGCATGACGATCGCCGTCCACATCTGAGTAGTTACCTAAAATTACCCGAACAAAAAAGCACCCGTATAAATTTGACTTCATTACTTCAGTTTAATTAGACCTTTGTTTTAAGTTAAATATATCCTTTCGTTGTATCAATAATGTAAAAATTTCTTCACTCCGTTTGAGTGTTCATTATAAATGGTTGAAATTTAAATTTCACATACCTAACGTATTTCAACGTTTCAAAAAAGGCATTTATTGATGAGTACGATAAGCGTGAACAGGGCAACTGCCACTAGCTATGGTTTTAAATGCAATGTGAAACAACGTTCCATTCCAAAGGCCGTACTAAAACAACGGTGTATGTTTAATTTCTTCTTTACATTACAGTTTTATAGTATTAAAACCTGCCTCTTTTATTAAATTAAAAAAGCTTTATTTAAATGTAATGTTATTTCAGTGTTTATTAACAACAACAAAATTTGTATCGTCAGCAAGATGTTACCTGATTTTTTTTCATGTCATACTTTTGCTAAATTCTTTAAAACTTTTATCATAATTGTATTTCTTATCTGGAATGCATTGTATCCTTTCGAAGGCTCTTTAAATAAAGCTTTTGTCCGGACCAATGAGAGCTGCAATAAAAGACTAATTGCGAGGCGTAGGGGAACGCTCGCCAATGAGTAAGCATTAGGGGGATAAGCATAACATGTAGTGGGGACATAGCGGAGTAAGTAAACAGAACATGCCCAGTGAACATTAATCGTTTGATAACAGCTGTAAATATATGACTTATATTATTGTTATGTGCCCATTTGGAACGTCCTACCTCTATTCAATTTTTAATGCTCAAGCTTTATTTGTTATTTACATTATAGCTGTGCGTTTATGTTCTGGTGTTTATATATAAGCTTCGGTTACAATAATATTGAAATAAATAAAAACCATATAATTCCTACTCGTACGTTTCGTTCTGGGTATTATCCCAATAAAAAATTGTATTTTTGATGAAAAAATCAGACTCGCCCAATTGCGATATTAGTCACATTGAAGCTTTCCAACATAATCTGCTAGTAGAATATGTCCAAGGGAAAGAGAGAATCTGGTGAAACAATTTAATACTAATTTGTGTGAAATACATAATTTAACATATATATATATATTTCACTTCTTTTACATTGTTATCCGATTCTGAGCTATGTTCAAAATTTTCAAGTCTCTAGCTATCTCTAGCTATCGGGATGTGCTCGAAATTTGAGTTGCAGATTCCACCCGAAACAACAGACAGCCAACAGATCTCCGGTTCTCTGCACTCGTCACGTGAAACAGTAGAATTAAGCTACTATTTTGAGCTGAAATTGTTTTAGAGCGTTGTCTTTCCTCGGTCAAGCCGACCTATTCTACCACACCATAATATAGCTGCAGCATGGCTCTACTCCATCAAAAATAATTATTTCATTTTAGTTATATGACTTTTTTATTAACTTTTTTCAGTGAACTATGGAACATCACAATTTTATTCTTTTGAGTGAACTATGGAACATCACAATTTTATTCTTTTGAGTGAACTATGGAAAATCACAATTTTGTTCTTTTGAGTGAACTAATGGAACATCACAATTTTATTCTTTTGAGTGAACTATGGAACATCACAATTTCAATGTCGTAATTTTTTTTAAATAAATTATGAAATTACATGAAAAACTTCGTTCTCCTTTTTTACACTTAGGGGATTTTTCTCCAAGTTTATATAAAACCAACCTTGAACTATTTAATAAAAAATAATCATCAAATTCACAACCAACCACGATATCACGTAACAAACATACAACAAAAACGTACGGTTGAATTGTTAACCTCCTGCCACAAAATTGGATAATTCTTTTGCTTGAAACTTGGCACAGGGCGACGAAAATATCAAACAGGTGAAGAAACTTTCATGGTTCACTTATTATTATTAAAATAGGATGGAAGTTATAGAGATGTATTTTTATACTTACATATTTGAATTTAAAAAATAATCATTGATATAATAATTTATATGCTTTCGATCGTAGACCTTCTCTTTAGACGAGGTATAGTTTAAAAGAGTCAGTAAAACTATCACAGAATAAATAAAAGTTAATTAGTTACTTGTAGATAATATTATTTATTCTGTGGTAGAGTTTGAGTTCAAAAGAATTTTTTTATCATGTCACTTGCTAATGCATTCAAGTACATTTTCAACGTTAGTATTGATCGCCAACTAAAATAGACCTCCACACCTACGACTCCTGAATTCATTATTATTGATGCGTCGCACATCTGACTAAACCAAAATAAAAAGAAACATTTTCACTGATGAATAGTTAAGGTGTAGTCGGTGTGTTTGTATGCAGGTGACAATGGTGACCGGCTTCTTTCGGAGCGCGAAGCGAGTCTAAATAGTGAGGTAACTAATTGTAAGAAGCTGCGGATACAATGAGGAGTCGCACAGTAGCGGGCTTCCGTGTCGTACTACGCCTAGGTCTACAACTGATACAGAATTGTCATTCATTATATACCATACCTATTTTTCACGTAATTACACACTATTTATTGCAAATTGAATGGCCATTACCTTACATTTCGAAGGCTATACGAAGCCTAATATTAAGAATTTGTCGCTAGCGCCACGTAACTAATTTATTAATACACATATGAGAAATCAAATCCAAAAAAAATATGATTGAGCGATAATTAAGAAACAGATATAAAAATAAATGTACAGATGTAGAAAACTTATTGACTCCTCCAGAAATTAAAGAATTCCATCACAGAATTGGAATTCTCAACATGGTAGAAGTAGATAAAAGAAAATGGCTAGCGTGTGTTCTTGGCTGTTCCTACCTCTGCCTAACTCTCTACAGTTTTCGTTATGTCGTATAATAGCCCATAGCGAGGCATAAGCTACGGTAAACAATTACCATAAATTTAAACTTTAAAGCGTCTTTGAAATAATCCGACTTACTGGTATGTACACGTTACCATGTAATTGACTTTAATCATAGTTAATAATTATACATTGGCGTGTTTTAGTAAATACATCACCCAATTTCGTCCAGTGGCGGCATACTATCATTTAGACTACCATGTTACTATACTATCATACTGTCCTATATGTTATATACGTTGGATATACGCTTGTGGTATCCAGGCCGGTGACGTTCAGCAACGTTAATATTGCGGGACATCTAGTACTACGATCGACAATCGACCTACAAAGTGTGACTATTAAGGCAAATTGTCCTTGCAACAAAATAAGCTGATGTTCAGCAGGGGATTTTAATGGGCTGATGATGATGTAGATTGTAAATAATTCATAAACCTATCACGGTACAGCGACTGGCCCTTGGCGTAAATTTCATAATACGCAAGCAACCTAAGTAGAAACCCCACGCATTACACTTTTTATTCGTGTTGTGCGGTTAAGAATAACATCGTAAGATAGGGTCATTCACCAAGATGTAGTGTAGTAGCACGGCTGACTAAAAGCTTCAAAACTCTCTCAGTTACGCAAGGTCTGCGTCTAACAACACTGCAACGTATTTAGGCAGTATTACAGTTTGTACAAAACTTTCATTTTTGGCAGTGATCGATTCGAAATGTACTGAAAGTACTCTGTAAATAAACTTTTTCAAAATCCGAGAGGCCAGAGGTGGGTAAAGGGTTTGGAAATTTTATGAAAAATAATTAATAGTTTTTAATTTTAATTTGAAAACAAGTGCATGTTGTAAATGTATATTGTAACAATTAAGGGGAAATATTAAAAATACTACTTCAAATGGCTTAGCAAGATCCTCCGTTATGCCGGAAATATTGCAACATTAATTTTGAAATAAATATAATATGGTAAAGTTGAGGGTTAATGTTAAGTACTACGTTAGACAAAAACACAATTCCGTAAAATTTTCTCGATAAAAAAAAAATCTAAAGTTACCTCCAAACTTAACAATAAACCGCTGTTATTCATAAAATACTTTAAATTAGAACATGAAACTTTGCATACTAACTGAACTAACTATAAAGCAGGGCGTATGTTTTTTATTTTTTTTATTACCATTATTTTCACTGCAAAAAGAAATTACCTAAACTATTGGCGTCTTGAAACTTGTTTCCTGCCGCCCGGTAGTCTCGCTTCGGCTTTTGAACGAGGAAGCTGTGTCACTTACGATCAGAATACATATTACGCAACACGACGACGTAAAATTAAAATGGGAAATAACTCTCATAAAAATAAGAAGCGTCTGAGTTGGCGTAAAGAAACAGGCATAAATATGATAAACCTATTGATAGGTATAAGTATCGAAAAACCTTATCTACTTACAGTATTAGTGATTACAAACATGTCGGTACATAGCACACGACGCGCGGAGAAGTGGGGGCGAAATTAGAATTTGAGCTGAGTTACTACATCCCCTTAATAAATTTGCCCTTAAACTTTATATCATGAGTTTACCGTAAAAGCTTTTTAATAAATCAGTCAATCAATATAATATTCTTTATTGTACACCAAGTCACATTGAAATAATAACAAAATTAAATAAATAAAGAATGTACAATAAGCGGTCTTATCACTCTGGAAGCGATTTCTTTCCGGCAAACTTCTTACGCACAGAAATCTAAATATTATTTAGCTTTCTGTGTTCTTACGCAATTAATTGTTTACAACAGATGAGTCAGACAAAGATGTACACAAGTTACACAATTAAGGTAAAAAAACTAAATAAAAGTATAAACACAAGATGATGACAGTTGAGAAAAATAGGATAGATACAAAAAAAGCCAGGAAGTATGATAGGAATTATTAGAGTTCCAAGTAATAAGCTTTAAGTGGCGTTTTAAAGAACAAGTGGTAAAATTAAAAAAATTGTACAACCGACTTCAATACGACCGACATAATGTATTCGAAGTCAATTAAATACGCCTTATTAAAGTTAACTCAAAAACCACTAGTCAGATCTTGATTAAATTTATATAGTACCACATTAGCTTTCAGATAAAAAAACAATCATCAAAATAGGTTTACCTAAGGAGAAAAGTTTGTTTTAAAAAAAACTGACTTCTAGAGAGAGTAAAATTCATAATATATGCGTGAGAGACGACACTCATAAACAACACGTAGACGCGACTCAGAGGGGAAATCAGTTTCAAGTTCTTCAGTGGAACATTGCCATCTTTTTTGAAGAACAAGGTTTCCGCATTTCCGCTTAACACCTCTGGAGCAACGCCACCATGGAGGATGCAATTAAAGAGCTCGTGAAATCCAAGTATGAGTTGTCCACCTCGCTTTCAGAAGGTCCGCTATAATTTCATCCTCATCCTAAATGTGGATGAAACGTCTATTTATACAGCTGACCGTAGAACCTGTCAACGTTACACCAAATCTCAGTTGTCCCGGAAATAACGCAACGACAATCGGCTCTTTTGTGACCGACAGATCTTTGGCGATGACTTTAAAGCTCAATCTCTTTCTTATTACGAGCGATTTTATATAATAAAGTTGTAAAAGTCTTGCCGCATGTGCTTGGAGATCTGCCAGTTTAGTTGTCTGTACGCTGTCATGTCTATTGGAGTCTGTTTTTTCATTTCCCGTCTAACAGCCATGACATCGGTTCTTCTGCGACGATTTTTGCAAAGCTTGGGGCCGACCGCATGTACAGTTTTCACAAGCTTGTTATTTATATAGTACACCGTATTTCAATCATTAAGGTACTGAAAATAATTAAGTAATTCGAGCTGGAAGTTCCCGGAGCTTCGTAGAAGAATACGAGGGGGACCTTGACTTCCATAGGGGTAAGATAATCGAACTGTGTTTTGTGTGCGTTATTGGTATTGCGCTCTTTCTATTCTCATTACAGCCTATAAAACGTCCCCATACTACCCCATGGAACTCTTCTAATTGGCGGATTGGCAACCGGAATTTTTCGTAATGATTTATTATATAAACACTAACAATATACATTAAATGCAACTAGTTTTTTATGTCAGCATCAAATCGCCATATTTCACAGCTAGCTACTGTAGGAAAATATGTATTTCAGAGATCTGTGGCAATAAATGACCTGGCCGCTTGCTGACACTTCATGCAAGTTTTTCAAGACAACAAGCTTCGGATCACGTGACCTACGTTACATTGAAATGAAAAGACGTACAAGAGAAATTGACACAAAACTACAAATCTTAGCAAAAGAGCACCGACTCCTATCAAAAATGGTTCGCAAAGCTATTAAAACCCAAAACATTCTAATTTTATTAAATAAGATGGCTGGGTGCAACCATCTTATTGGGTCACTATACATAATACATCTCTATATATTATAATATATTGCTGTTGATTTTTTTTCGAAAAAAGGTTCTCGAGTGGCAGCCCCGTACCGGTAGGCGAAGTTGAGAGCAATCCGCCACTAGATGGAGTGACGACCGGGTAAGACACGCAGGAAGTCGATGGATGCAGATGGCTCAGGACCGTGCTTTGTGTTGCATGTCCAGCAGTAGACTTGTGAAGGGCTGTAACGGGATGTAAGGGATGATACTGTCAATTAGTCCAGCTATATCTCAAAAACATCAACTGTGATGAAATGTTTTGTGTGTATTTGAATTAGTTCCTAGATGGTTTAAATTCACATTAACACTCGATAGGTGGCGGTGTTGTCAAGATCCAGGAATCAGCCGTGCGAAGCCGGAGCGGATCGCTGGCAATTAACAAAAATAAAACTCCGACCCAAGCATGCCACCAAGATGCCAGCAAGACTCCAAGATAAGTTAATTCAAGATTTTTTTGCGTAGATCAGACCAAAAATTAATAGTTTTTAGTTGAAGGTAGCCCTATACGATAACATTGGCTAAAAACACGCGAGTAAATCCGTAAAACCTCGTTTCATTAATCGCAGTTTTTTTTAATTATTTTGTGTTGTTATCAGAGAAACTGCCCATCACTTGTCTTATTTACCTATGTTTATCTATGTACCTTTTACTACACACACGGGTGATGCCTTTTCAATTTAGAAAGAATATCCCAGGTATTTTTAGTAGAAAAAGTGAAGAGAAGAATATTAAATACCATTGTGGGTTCCAAGGAAGATTAACTTGAATGCTTAAAAATATGAAAATTATTTATCAAATATACTATTCCATAAACACATTTGAATATGAAAATATGTTGAAATATTAAAAAAAAAACATATACAAATGATATCAAATAAATCATAAACAGTGTCAAGGTAGCCCTAAAGCATCGCGTTGAATCTTCGTCAAATTTTCAAATTCCGAGTTAACAATAGCGGGAATAATTTATGACCTTAAAAGAATGTTAAACAATGCACAGTAATGTGTCAAAATAGTCCCATAATGTGATGAGCTTTCAAAAGATCTCGACCGCAGGGTTCTTAAAAAGCGACTTCTACAAAAGATATCGCGTACGTTGATTGCGAACAAAAAAAGGTATGAACTTCTGTAGGAGTTAATAGAACTTAACAAAGAGACGGCGAGGAGGCTACTCTTGAATGAAATGGGACATATTTTTTATGAACACGTCAACAAAAAAAGGGTTATACGTTACTTGTAATGAAAAGGTTTGTTTCTATAATTGCTTACTAATATTTTAGTGATTATATCAATCGCCATTCAAATGAAGAATTACATATTATACAAATTATTTCGGTACTATTACACATTTTTTTTATTGGATAGGGTGACAAACGAGGACACAGTCCACCTGATGGTAAGTGGTTGCTGCGACCCATAGACATCTACATCTATCCTTGACTACAAATCAAAATGCAGATGCGTTGTCACCCGTGAGGACTAATATGGAATGCCTGTTTTACAGAAAAAAGTTCTCCGATTCTCAACACTCACCATACGAAACACAGCAGCATACAGCATTAAGGTATCATTTTACGCCGGTATTCTGTAAGAGCGTGGCCATCCGTGCTACAACTATATTACTAATATAACTGCAGCATGGCTCTACCACGTATAAATTTATTTCGATTGCGTGATAACCCCGTTAACTATGCATTTGGCTAATAACTTGTCTACTTTTTTTAAAATAAAATAAAGGTGACAAACGAGCACACAGTTCATCTGATGGTAAGTAGATGCTGTGGCCCATAGACATCTACACCTACCCTCAATTAAGAATCAAAATGCAGTAGCGTTCTCATCCCTGAGAACTAAAATGAAATGCCTGAGGTTCAAGTCCAGAATGAGATCAAACGAGTCTACCTTAATATATCAAGTAACCTTTCTTAATATATCAAATAGAATCACATTACGTTCTTAAAACATAAAAGGCATAGAATATTTTGTAGGTTGTGTCCCGTGAATCGCACCCGACTGATGTCATTCAACATTCAACTGATTGACTACGCATGCTGTTGGCTTTGCAAGAGCGTTCGTATTATTACGTTAACAAATTATATTTTCACTGCTCCGCACACGCCTTTAGACCATTAATAACAAGTCATATTTATCACGCCAGGAATTCTTAGAGCACACAGAGCAGAGCATCAATCGAATTCCTGTGGCCAAACAAACTCGTGCACAGACGTGTCCGACATTGCTACAAAACCCCAATCGTATTTACATTTAGTCATCAGCTATTTATCAACATAGCCTGTACCATAGTACCATTCAAGACAATCGGTGATAAACTGATAAAGAAATGGTGCTAATATAAATTAATGGTCAGCGATATTTTAGTGTTCGCCTTTAGCTTACGAAGCCTGGAGACGGCTAAACTTTTATTTTTTACAAAAATATTTTTTCTTTCTATTCACTGTGTATATTTA
>DWHP01003952.1:0-12957 GCA_018247895.1 Parnassius honrathi
GCCAATTTTGCCTTCTCTTCCAAGTGACCACGAAACTGCACGTCACTCGATATGTCGACACCGAGGATTCCAATACTTTTGTGTTTGTTCACAATGTTCTACTTGTTGTGTTACATGACTTCCTTCATGGTTTATTGTTATTAAACGTGAATACTAATCATGAGATCCCGGGTCAAGCCAAGGCCAAGGTTGGATTTTTAGGGAAACCCGAAGTCAGGAAGTTGGCGCTGTTTCACACCCTTACTGCGGAAGGCATGTAAAGCCATTGGTCCTGCATCCGAGCGTTCTATCGGACTATGAGAGTAAGAAAACAGAGAGTATACTTGTACTTGCACACGCACACATTCACTATAATCCTACTCTGCGCCGATGGCTAGTCTCAATTGAGACTGGCCGCCATGACCGAAATTTGGTCTGGTATTATTTCAAGTTACTTTCTATGTAAGAAAATATTATAATTTAAGTATGAAAGCGAGGTTATATTGTGTCACTGACTTTTTTAAATTTAATAATGCCTAATATTTATGTACATTTTCTTCAAGTACATCTCTCACCGACTTGATTCAAAAATATTGAGATTTCAAACAAAACCTTATTTAAAAACATAGAATATTGGCTTTAGGGATAATATAACTCCTACTTTTGTAAGAGTTTTAAGAATCAGATCATTAGAGATTACCTCCAGCATCAAAATTTATAAACTCGAAAACTTTACTCAGTTATTACATTATAATAAGGAGTATATTAAAAGTCGGCGGGTATATTATGTTACTTAAATAAAATAAATACGCTTAGTTTTAATTTTTATGACAGGATAAGAAAAAATACGGCTTGCAAGACGAAGTTGTGACCATGATTAAGAAAAAAGTGCCTCAATAGTTTAGACACGCAGAATTAATGAAATAAGTTTAAAAAACCAATTTATATTTCAGAAATAAAAAACGGAGTCGTCAAGGTGTGTTTTAGACGTGCTTTATATTAAATAATATATAAAGGTCCTGCGTTCGAATCCACCATTCGACCACTGTCGTAAATCACTCCTAACACAAGCATTTTAAGCTTACCAGGAGTGATTTAACTGAATAACAGCAATGTTAATAGCATTGATAGTATTTTTTTAAAAAGAAACAAGAAAGACCGAAATCCCACAGACTCAAAGGAAGCAGCGATGTCGTTAGTAGTACTTTTCTCTTAAACTTAATTTTATACGACTATTGGAACGAGTTGCCATATTAAACTTACAATTCGACCTACAAAAATATTTCCAATACAAATATATACTATTATAATAGAAGCTAATGATGAGAAAATAGAAAAAAATACTCAACTCTAGAAAGAACGTAAACTAAAGCGGAGAAATCGCAAATAATCCTCGGTGATTTCTATGGTAAAATATGAATGACAAAAAGTAGAAAGTCTAATTACTTCAAAGTATGGGGCTGGCAAAAGAAACTTAAGAGGTTGAAGATTAATACAATTTGCTATAGAAAATGAACTTCACATCTTAAATACTTATTTTAAAAAGGAATATAGTAAATGATGGACATATATCTTGTCAGATAAAAATACTAGAAATGAAATAGACTACATACTAACTTCTAACTTATTACAATTTACTAACACTGAAACCGTGGATTAAAATTTTTCATCTAACCATCATCTAGTGTGAAGTTCTTGGACAACTAAAAAATCGAAAAAAGTAGAGTACGGTACGATAAAAATAGACCACATTTACTAGCACCTGAAGAACAAAAAGTAATCAAAAATCGAAACAAACTTAAAAATCTTCTGTTAACCACAACAGACGACGACGATGTTCAATCATATTACAACAAAATGAGAGATTTCTAATACACAGCGTACCTGCCAATGCCAATAAGAAATACATAATTTCGGAAAAAACGAATAAACATATTCAAAGTAGACAGGAAATACAAAACAAAAACAATCGCAACCAAATCTAAATAAAGGAACTTAGTAGACTTTACAAAACAATAAAAAGATGATAAAGGCAAATAATAAAATATATAGAATTAGTGTTACGGCCCTCAGTTGCCCCGACAAACGTTGACTGGGCTAGGGCCCATCAGTAACCCAACTCGACGGGCAACCAAAGGGTTCGGGCCCAAATGGCCTATGGGTAATTATTATATAATGGCTGTATAAGCAAGCACAAAACTTATTGAGTTCCGGAGGTAGGGTCGACCACTAGGTACCGTCAGGGGCAAGTAAATAGTAGGTGGGTGATTAGTGTAAGAAGGTGTGTAATGTAACCTGACGTCACCGATGTAATCGGCCACACCCACAAGCGTTGCCGTGCTCCACAAGATGCAATCACTCCAGTGGGCTTTCACCGTTATCTAAACTCAAGTCTAACGTCCCTTAGCATAAAACTATAATCGAAGAGGAACGCGATCTCGTACCAGGTCACAAAGTTTTAGCGTTCCGCCCGACAAGCAAAATTTCTTCGTACGATATCAAAATGCCACACAAACAACTCGTCGACGTAAATTAATAGCAATTGAAGTTAAATTAATCACTCAAACTCAAAGAAAACCTCTTTGTCACGTATACGAACAAAAATAAGACAACGCAAAAGAGGTAATCTTAACGCGACCTAACAAATCTACCCGATACGGCCGTCGCGCACAAATGATTGTTCTAGACTAATTCGCCCGGCCGCGCCCTCCAAAGGAATGCACGCCGGCCTTGACCGGCAAACAGATCTTTCGCCCGAGACGAGCGTTACGATTGGGCCTAAACAATAAGTGCTATGGAAAATCACTCAAAAACTACAAGAAACATAAAGAGGGCATTGCACCAGTTATTGAGTCATTTCAGCACGTAGAAGAGATGGGATTTAGAAATGATGCAGCACCGTAGATCACATTTAAGTCGTTGAGCAAGTTATAGAAAGGTTTACAGAGTTCAGAAAGCCATTCTATATAGCTTTCACAGACTATACAAAAGTTTTTGACTCTACTGAACACTCGGCTACCGGGAAAGCTCTCTAATGTACAAAAATTTCAAAAGTGGAGTCAGATTAGAACAAATTGGCGAAGAAATAAAAATAGTGAGAGAAGTCAGAAACGGTGATCCCCTATCACTAACTCTGTTCGTAACAGTATTACACTGGATGTTAAGAGACCTGGACTGGGAAAAGAAAGAAATAAGAATTAATGAAACAAAGCTGACTGTTTTGCAGACGATATCGTGCTTTTTAGAGAAATCCAGATGATCTACGATTAATCCTAAGTTCACTACTGAAGTCATGAAGAAGAGTGTAAGGAAAGACTTACAATGTATCTTGGAAAATTAATATCATGCGTGCCCGTCGGAATAAGAGGGCTTTGCAGGCCTAAGGTAAGGTGGAGCGACGACATCGTGAAAATAGAAAGGAATTGGATAGTAGAGGCGAAGGACAAAGAAAGATGAAAGAAACTAGAGGAGGTTTTTACTCTAGACGGGTCTAAACCAAAATAAACGTAAAAAAATGAATGTTTATTATTAACCCCTTAGTTATACGAAAATAATTACTTCAGTTTTTTAGATTTATATAAATGTTTTTCTTTTTACTATTGTTTCGTTATGTAAATAAAAAGGCTTCTTATTATTCTCTTGAACTCTTGTGTTCAGCCATTCCAGCATACTCATTAGTATCGAGAAATCTCTTGTGTTGTTTGGACTAAAATACTCAGAAAATTTAAACTAAATAAAATAAATAACTAGTAATGGTTAGGTGGTAGAGCCACGCTACAGCTATATTAGTTGCTGCACGAACGGGTCGGCCCGAGTGGGGTGGGACCACATTATCACATAATACCAGCGTAAAACAGTATTTCGTACGCGTAAAACGCGCAAAGTTGATTTTATTAAATGTGTAGCGTCTCTGTAAGTATACGACAAAACGCGACACGAGGTTTTGTGGAATAACAAAAAGTTAAAAAAAAGGTTTAAATGCTATCTTACCTTCGTCTTGTTCCGAGAATTTGTCAAATATTTTTTTGTAACAGCGATCCTCTTTCCTCTGCCATTTCGTGTTTTATTTTCACTGATCACAATTTCATGTATTAAAGTTTACATAAGAAAGGTTAAAGTTAAAATTAGAGCCATTAAGTTGCAACTAAGAATTTCATTGGTGTTAAAATCAGCACTAAAATTTGCAACTAACAAATTCATTGGGGCCTATTGAGATCGAAGCCGGGTTGCACGCGTACTGTGAAATTTACAGCAGCTTTATATCCAAAACGATTCATCTTAAAGACATTACTGCAGTTGGTACCACGTTGACAGTACCACATGCTGAGTGGTGAAGGAAAATATCGTGAGGAAACCTGTACGTCGCATGTCTGTACCTAACATGTCTGAGGTAGAAATTATCTCTCTCAGAAGTAAGGTTTATTACGAGAAACACGCTGCAGCTATATTATGGTTGTAGCACGAATGGGTTGGCTCGTCCGAGATAAGACCAAGGTCTCACAGAATACCAGTGTAAAATGGCAGCTGTGTTTCGTACGGTGAGTGTAAAAAACATTCCATTTTGGTCTTCAGAATTCGCACACTATCCGAACTCGTTCGTACACTATGCGTGGCTCGAAGTCACGCGGGAACACGAGGCCAAAGCGATTTTGTTAGAGTAAAATAAACTATTATCGAACGAGCACTAAGTAGGCAATAAACTTTTCAGTCATAATTTAATATTAACTTGTCATTATATGAACATAAAATTATATGTCTCAAATTTAATTTCATTGTACATACTAACGGCATATACTTATAACTAAAAAAACTATATTGTCAGTTTATAAGTTTGTAAAATACAAAGCGTAAACTTACTACCAATCTAGGGTTGCCAGGTCTTTAAACCGAAAAGCCGGAACGACCATCCAGCTTAACTTATAAAAAGGCCGGACATCTTTAATTATTCAGTCTTAGTATAACACGATAGTATATTTTTAAAAGTAAAACAATGATTATATCATTTACCATAAAATCTTAAATTAAAATTGAATGAATCAGTGTTCTTTCTTATTAATCATTCAATACCTATTACAATATTAATTTCAATAATTGCATGTATTTAAGTGAATGAAAAATGTACAAAAATGGTCAAATATAAAAAGCCTGACATAAGCCGGACAGGCCGGACACCGTCTAACTTGGCCTGACACGCAATCAAAAGCCTGACTGTGTCCAGCTTTATCCGGACGCCTGACAACGCTACACCAAGCCAATGCCTACAGGACTTCAGTACAATGGTGATTCGCGCTTGACTAGTTTTTTGTAGCAGTAGAATTTATGCAGTGGCTTAGAATCGGATTGCAAAATTTCTTATATAGGTATGTATATGTAGGTGCTTGCATAGACCTACTATCAACATAATTACATATTTAAACGGCTGTCATATTACATACGTACACGGCGAAAACGATAAAACTCAAGCTTCCTACTAAACCAACAATGTGCAGATCCTTCCACCATAAGAGAAAATTTCCAGTATAAGCTGGCCTCTCATTGTATGTAATGCGTTTACAATTTGAGATCAGCTTATACTGGAGGTTGTAGTTATGTAGCCACGTGTACCAATATCATATCTTTTACATGTTTAGGTAGGTAGAAAATACTCAAGTACTCACAATTTAGCTAAAGCTAAACTATCAAGGTACGTCAGTACTCAATAGTTCCATAATTTTTATTTATTTATGTAGTAGGTAGCACTACAGTCGGTTAAGTTATTTTTTTAAAAGCGTTACCACCATACTAGGATTTTCTCCCGTATCATGGAGGCAGTTTACAAATATAAATTGCACAAGGACAGACATCCAGATCCGGAACAGTTATTTGTAGGTCATACAAATACTTGTTCCGTGCGGGATTCGAACCCACGGACTCCAGCGCAGCAACTCATTGGTAAGCCATTGTGCCACGAAGTAACGATAACGCAAGGACATGTAAGGATATGTAAGTTACGGTTTTATTTCTTTATAGTTAGATAGGTGTGTGAAGTGCTTGGCTTTTGCACTACGGGTCGGGGGTTCGATTCCCATACGGAACAAATATTTTTATGGCCTACAGATAGTTGTGAAAATTTGTGTTTGTAATCGCACCGTCTCCGATTCTCGAGAAATTCTGGAGTGGGGCAACGTTATAAAAAAACAATTACTACATAGATACCTGTATTTTGTTGAATATTGACAAAACAAAAACAAACCTATTTAGGTAACTTTTTCTTTTTTTTTCATAAAGTTGCCTCACGTTCAATTTCTCCTGAATCGTGAACGGTGTGTTTACAAACACAAGTCTTCACATACGGAAAAGCCTGTGACCAGCAGCGCAGCAACCGATCGCTTAGCCACTGCACCAAACTTGTCATATGCTAAATTTTTACATAATATTTGTAATCACTAATACTGTAAGTAGATAGGTCATTAGATACTTCATTACGTTTATCATACGTTTGCCCGTTTCTTTACACCAACCCAATCGCTCCTTATTTTTATTACGTTTGTTTTCCATTGCGCCAACACTAAAAACCTAAGTATCTATTTTAATTTTACGTCGTCCTGTTCCGTAGTGTGTGTTCTGGGCGTAAGCGACACAGCACCCTCCCCCAGTTTAAAAGCCGATGCCAGAGTGAACGGCGGTGTCGGGCGGCCGGGAACAAACTTTAAAACGACGATAGTTTAAGTAATTTCTTTTTACGTTGAAAATAATGATAATTAAAAAAAGTAAATAATAACTTAAGCCCTGCTTTATAGTTAGTTCAGTTAGTATGCAAAGTTTCGTGCTCTAATTTGAAGTATTGTTTTAATACCAGTGGTTTATAGTTCGGTTTGGAGGTAACTTTGGATTTTTTTTCTATCACGAAAATTTTATGGAATCGTGTTTTCGTCTAACATAGTACTTAACACTAATCCTCCTTAACCATATATTTTTTTCAAAAACAATGCTGCAGTATTTTCAGCATAACAGAGGATCTTGCTAAGCCATTTGAGGTAGTATAAGCCCTTAAGTTAGTAACTATACGAGGCGAATTACGATTCCAATTTTTCTTACTCTTTTAGCGGGTTTAGGATCGTCATAAAAAAATATTTTTGTTATTATTTTTTGTTTTATTGTGTATTAGAAAAATGAAATAAACTATTTACAACTGAATTACGCAAGTAGTCCCAATATCTAATATTGTTACCTCAAAATTGAATCCGTTTATCTCTGCACATACGAGTACGTTTTCTTAAATTATTTTTACACTTGTTACCTGTGCTTGAGCACTTGTTAACGTAAATGAAACAATAATTTTCACGGTCTTGATAAGTTCGGGCCTCTTTAATGGCGGCTCTACACGTTGGCCAGCATAGTGTTACGTTAACGTTAACACATTTCTTTTACTTTACCCTACAGATGAAAGTCTAACGGTGAAAGGCTACCTTCAAATTAACTATTTAAATTATCGCACACAGTAGTTTAATAGTTTGATTAGCTATCAATTACTTTACTACGTACGTGTAACGTTAATTTCTTGCTGTTATGAAGACTCATTTTCGTATAATCTTTGCGCTCCACGTAAACTTTCATTGCTTAAAATGTAACTCGCACAATTTCACAGTTTTATAGTATTTACGGTTCCGATATTTTCTTTCCGTCAATGGTAACGAAGCGACACTACTTACGAAAATTTAAAAATAGCACACTCGTACGTAATGAGGCCGGCCAGGTGGACGTAGGTAACTAGCTGTGTAACGGTTAACGGAAGGGAAGGGCGTGGAAACACCCGTGACAAGGTACCTAAATTTGTAATCGAGCTACCCTTAGTAATGTGTGCGTGTGTAATAAATACCGACTGTATTAGTTTTTATAGATGACAATCAGTTAAAACAATACATTACAAGGCATTCCGAATTTAAAAGTTATAAACGACAGGGTTTGAGATTTTTTTATTAATTTTTTTTCTTTCCTGATAGTAAGTCTTTTGCATGCTATGTATAACTCTAGCAAAACATGTTGTTCGAATGTATATTTGTAAAATCTTTTTCATACCACGTTTTAAGCAAATAAATATATTATTATTATATTATTATTAAGTGGTTGCTGTGGCCCATAGACATCTATATCTATCCTCGATTACGAATCAAAATGTAGATGCGTTGTCACCCGTGACGACTAAGATGGAATGCCTCGTCTCCAGTAAAAAGGGTCTCAGGTTTTCTACTCATCATACGAAACACAGCAGCATTATGCTACTATTTGACGCTGGTATTCGGTGAGAGCGTAGTCCTTCCCCGGTCGAGCCGACCCAATCGTGCTACAACTATGCTACTAATATAACTGCAGCATGGCTCTACCACGTATAAATTTTGTACGTTCTCTGCAAATTTGGGCATACATTCCAAAATAACCATGTGAAAATAAAGTTTCGTATTTTTTTTTAAATCTTTTTCTTTGTATAGGACATCGAGAAGAGAATAATAATGAATTACAAAGGCGGACTAGTGTTGCTACTGAAGATTTGGGTGAAAATCAAGATGGTGCTGTGTTAGAGTCAGCACCGGTTATCTCAATGGTCACCAATCACAGAAATGGAACGCTCAACCTTTGGCAGCTGACGTTCGACGACAAATCTAAATTCTCACAGGTTCAATGTATTTTTATTAATAATATTTTGTTTTCATTAAATTTTTGAATGTAAATGTTAAAACTTAATAAAATTTTTACTAGACACTATACAACTAAATAATTCACACAGAAAGTGGAGATAAAGGAATATCACAGCGCGCGTCAAATTATGCAAGCACGGTAGAACCGGTGTCATAGTTGCTTCTGATATTGTATTGGAATCGGGTGAGCTCGCTCCGGCGCTCCGTAAGAAAGAGTCTCGTCAACGGTACGGTACGCACGACACACCGCTACGGACGTGTATACGCACGTCCGTAGCGGTGCATCAGAACTGTCCGTCGGTAACTTCAAAAATGCGGTGCGAACTTGTGCAATGCGATCTAAGATCATTCGTGTAAACACGGAAGAGCTCGACAAAACCTATTTATTTAACTAACGTGTAGTGAGTTGTTCTTGTTTTGATACAACGAAAAATGAAGTGAACAAATGATCTAGTTTTTGATTTCCTAAATATCATTATGAGCCAATGTTATAGAATTCCAGGACATCCCTAACAACTCTAACACGTGGACCAACTACAGTCAATACAATAACACAGAATAGATGTCCAAATTTAAAGAGATTTTATGTACAAATTACATATTTATAATATAAACTTATTTCTATGTCTGAGTTATATTTTTTTATAGAATAAGGATGACAAACGAGCACACAGTCCACATGATGGTCAGTGGATGCTATGGCCCATAGACATCTACATTTATCCTCGATTAAGAATCAAAACGCAGATGCGTTGTCACCCCTGAGGACTAAGATGAAATGCATCGTTTCCAGTAATAAAGGGTCTCCGGATCTCTACACTTAGCGTACGAAACACAGGTGTATTAAGCTGCTATTTTACGCTGGTATTCTGTGAGAGCGTGGTCCTTCCCCGCCCGAGCTGACCCAGCCGTGCTACAACTATAATATAGCTGCAGCATGGCTCTACCACGTACCACGTTTCTACCTCTTTCGTCGGTCGTGTACAGCAAAGAAGTAGAATGATTTGCTAGCTTCTGTTTTATATATGATTTCAAATTTTTTGCGTTTTCAAGGCAAAAGTAAAATTTAAAAATAAATGTTTATTATTTATTATTATTATTTCGCTAAGCTAAACCAGTGACCAGTCACACAGAATACAAACGTAAATTTGTTTTTCGTATGATGATTGCAAAGAACCAGAGACCATTTTCACTGATTAGAGACATTCCATCTTAGTCCTCAGGACTAACAACACAACGCATCTATATGTTTACTAATAATCGGAAATAAATTAAAGTTTATATGTACATCAATATCAATTAGAAGTCAGGCAATGAAATGAAAATTAAACTTTTTATTTTTAGACGTAATAAATTAAATTTCATTGGTCACTATTACCACTATAAGCTTACTAACTTAACTTATAGTGTATTGTATCAAAATGAGGTTTTTTTATATAGCAATGAGTGACAAACGAGCACACAGTACACCTGATGGTAAGTGAATGTTTTGGCCTATGGCATCCATTTATCTTTAGGCAACAGACATTTATCTTCAACTAAGGATCAAAATGCAAATGCGTTGTCACCCCTGAGGACTAATACAGAAAGCCTCGATTCCAAAGGGTCACCGGTTCTCTACACTCACCACACGAAGTTACAGCGGCAATACGCTGCTATTTTACGCTAGTATTCTGTGAGAGCGCGGTCTTGCCCCCATCGAGCTGACCCATTCCTGATTGGTCTATAATATAGCTGTAGCGCGGCTCTAATAATAAAGATTTCTCTGTCCGGAGAAGAAACTGCGAAAGGAACTCCATAAGCAGGCGAACTGCGTACTCGTTTGTCATTCTACAAGTTATAAAAAGTAAAAAGAAACTTGGCACAACGGAATACTTTTTAATATTCGAGCGACAACCTGCTAAGTCAAACTTGGCACGACCGCTCTGTGTCCGAACAAATTAGGCACCTAATGGATTTTTATAGTGTACGACTTGGCACGTTCTTTAATTATTAAAAAGCCGTTCAACTCCTCTTGATAACGAAGAACTTTTAAGTGTAGTAGTAATTATATTGATAATTAGTATCAAATTACAAGTTCTTTCTGCTAAATATTCAACTAAGGCTAAGGCCGTTATTACATTATAATATTACGTAGATGATCATAAATATATGACCATGTTGGTTTGGGACTTATACGTCCCATGTTTATGTAAGCCTTATAATAAAAAAAATGTACTGTGTTACTCGTCCAGCATGTCACAAAAAGGGTTTGGTGGGTTTGTGATTGTGTAAAACTCCTCCTCGATACAGAAAATGGAGAGAAAGGAAAATGTGTTTTTTTTTTAAGATGGTTTATAGTTATCTATCCGTAGGCTAGTAGCATAGCACAGATAAGGTTCACTGTAATATGCATTAAAAGATATCGCAATTTTGATACGAGCGATAATTTTCAACCATTTCAAAAAACCCAAGTTTAAACACTCTTTCGATTCAGTATAGATTTTCTATAAACTTATATAAACAACAGTAAAAAATTACGTACTTAAAAGTAAGAAATGCGATAATTTTTTAGTTACTGAATTAAATTATATGAAAGTAAATTTCTACTCTTATTTATTAAGTGGCAGACCTATGCTGCAGCTATAATATGTTTGTGTCACGAATAGACCGGCTCGACCGGGGAGGACCGGGATATACATCCCGTAGAATACAAGCGTAAAATAACAGCTTAATACTGTTGTGTTTCGTATAGTGCGTGTAGAGAACCGGAGACCCTTCTCCTGGATACGAGGCATTCCATCCTTGTCCATGCCATGTAGATGTCTATGGGCCACATCATCCACTTACAATCAGGTGTACTGTGTGCTCGTTTGTCACCTTTATTCTGAAAAGGAGGATATGCCATAATTACCATCTAGATTGGCGATCGCTGTACAAAACGTCTCGCACTTTTGACGCTTTCCGTAGCCGATTAGGGAAATTTTAGCCTTGTGTAAGGAGATGGTTACATCGCTGTTTATTGGGAAGTTTTAGAACTCTTATCACATCTTATATTCGCCTGTGACCGCATCCACGGAACGAATAGATATTTATTACGTTACGCCGCTATTAAACATAATAATCCTTAAAAATGTAAGTCTAATAAATAGATTCTTTTGAAGAGATACAAAAAATAAATGTTTGCCCGACTGACTGCACAATCTAGTGGAGGTAAAAGCCACTCAAACAAAACAAAAGAACTGCATCTGCCGCCTGCTAGGTAATATGAAAGTAGGCCGACTGGAGGTTAGCCCGAGAGCTACGAACCGAAACAGAAAAATACAATGGATGCGGAAATCAAATTAGAGTATAAAAATAATCATGTCTTTTTTATATGGGATAAGAGTAACAAACGAGTACACAGTTCACCTGATGGTAAGTGGATGCCCATAGACATCTACATCAATCCTCGATCACGAATCAAAATGCAATTGCGTTGTCACCCGTGAGGACTAAGAGGGGATGCCAGTTTACCAGTAAAAAGTGTCTCCGGTTTTCTACACTTAACGTACTAAACACAACAGTGTTAAGCTACTATTTCACGCTGGTATTCTGTGAGAGCGTGGTCCTTCCCCGGTCGAGGCGAACCATTCGTGCTACGACCATTATATAGCTGCAGCGCGGCTACCGCGTAAAATTCTCTGACTGATTGATGACACATTTGTGCCATTTGCTATATAGACTATCGGTTCGTGTGATCCACCTATGGTGAAGTTCTTAAAGGAACTGTATCCGCGACTGGTCTCGCAGGACGGTATGGGATAGTGGATATTCATCAAATATACAAAATTTGGCCTCCTCAATGTTCAAAAACTTTATCAAACGAAGTTTGTACGAAAAGGGTTATTATAATATTAAGGAATTTATGGACGATAATAGCCCCTGGGAATGACTTAATCGCTATCAGCTGTGTTTCATTTATTTTGTATTATGTAATCAAAATTTAAATCCCTTAAGAATTTGATTTCTTGCTGGTTCTTCTCAGGATAGAGGATCTTTTCGGAACCAGTAGTAAATGAAACAAAAGAGTGACTTTCAATAAATGTTAAAGTTAAAGTCACAACCTATATATGTCCTACTGCAAGGCACAGGCCTTCTCTCATTTCCGAGCGGGAATGCTGGTGATAAGAGAGTTATTTCTTTTCTCGCTCAAAGGCTAAGTATAGCCATTCAGCAAGGAAACGCATCGTTCTGGCATGATGCCACGGAGAGTATGAGTATAATTTAAGTTTTTTGTTGTATTGATATTTTTTATTATAGATTTTTTAATATTGTATTATAT